>JAAGEH010000088.1:4119434-4139224 GCA_011751065.1 Lasiurus cinereus | reverse complement strand
CCCTTGACCAGGAATTGAAGGCACAACCCTGGTGCAACACTCTAACCGCTGAGCACACTGGCCAGGACTATAATTACAATGATAAAACCAGGGGTAGACTATCTTCTAATGACTTGCCCTTTAAGGTGACTTTCTTCTGAACCCAAAAGAATGCATGTTTATAGCTTTAGACTTGAAATAGCCTCTCGGTGAGCATTACAGTCTGTGGCGTCTCTCTGACAACATCATGGATTTTTCTTGCCTGACATTCTTTAAGTGCCAAGTCCTGTTTCCTTGGTCAGGATGTTCAGTGTGCGTGTGTGTGTGTGTGTGTGTGTGTGTGCGTGTGTGTGTGTGAAGACAGGATGGAACTGGAATGGGAAGGATGGGGATGTGGCAGAGGGATGCCGGAGCTCGGCGGGAGTTGAGGGGTGAAGGATGGGAACACTGTGAAAGCATTGGCCTCTCCGGCCCGAACACCCACAAGCAGGACATTATGTTCCCCCTGCGCTGTCTGAATCCGAGCTGAGACAGGCAGCCACAGAGCTGAGGGCATTTCATTTGTCAGGCCGGTGCTGAGGTGAGATACTGGCAAGATCAAGTTTGGCTTTGACAATAGAACGGAGTAACAGGAGGGATGGCAGTCAGTGTAACCTGAGACAGCACACGACTCGCTTGCTTTTCTCTACCCTGGCTCACCATTACCCTCTGACTTGGAGGTCAGCCTATTGTTACTCCTGTACCATCCCGATGTCCAGGCAATATCACATGGTCCACAAACTCTCCATTGAGCAGTTTCCATCCACACATCGTTGGTTCTCGTCAGTGTCCCTGTTGTTGCTAGCTCCTCCGGGAAGATTACCAAGGCAGGGTCTGTGAAGGGGGAAAAAAGATTTTAGAATCTCTTGTGTGCGCATGCATTCTGAGAAGACATAGTCCTTTAAAATTCTTATATGTCTCTATAAGAGAGAGAGAGAAGCAAAACAGCAAAATGTTCATCTCTAGGGAACCTCGCTGAAGGATATACAGTACTTCTTTGCACTGTTAGCAATTTTTATAAGTCTGAAATTCTTTCAAAAACAAAAAGTTAAAACCCAAAAGCCACCAGGATTTCTCTGAGTCCTCAAATATTCTATTCTGATGACTAAGACTCTCCATTCCAAAAATTACAGGCTGTTATTGTTCCTTGTGATTAAGCCCCTCAGCTCAACCTGCATCTCTAGCAACCCACATGTGTAACCAACGTCCTCCCCTCCCGCACAGCCCTTGGCCCTTTCTCCTTCCGAGGCTGAGAACGGTTACAAGGAAGCGCAGCCGACACCTGGCCTGGCGGCACCTGTCCAGCTGGGCGCAGGCGGTTTGAACGCACATCACAGGAGTCGGCAGCTCCCTGTGACTCGGCTGCCAGTGCTGGGCTCTCCCCCCTTCTCAGTGCGGATCAAGCCCAGCTGACCACGCTGAAGGGGACAGGGGAAAGCTAAAAGGATGATGGGAAATTGGTCCAATAACAGAAAGACTTGCCTCCTAAAGACCCAGCCTCAGAGTTTGTCTGCAAGGGAGTTCCCCTGAGAACCCAGCAGACAAGAAACGAGCAGGAGAGGGAGTTTTCCATCTTCTGCCCAAGTTCTTTCATCCGAAGCCTGATTTCTCTTCTCACCCAGGGCTCCTGCTGATCTAACAGGTCAGTTTTCTCCTTGGGGAAACTTAAATGACGGTCACAGCCTCATTCTTGGTGTGGTGGCGTGGGACAGTCAGATCTTGCCGACCATGTTTATGGGAGCCGCCAGTTTTGGGGAGTCTTGCCCGAACTCCCACGCTCCAATAGCTGAATTGTGTCCCGTGGATCCAGAAACACGGTGCACTGAAGGGGCCCGAGCTTTCCAGCAAGCAGCCACATCTGGACTTAAAACAGCTCTCAGAGCCTTGAATGCCATGGGGCACGGACTCATCTGCCACCGTGCCCTCCTCTAGGCCACTCCTTTCCCCCACACCAAGAAGTCACAGGGGTCTGGAGCTATGCTGTCCTCCCGGTGCACCACCAGACGCGGGCAGGAGTTCCATCCTGCTATTCGTGCCTGTCAGTCCTCCAGGGGAAGGCGCTGTGTTGGATGCAGCCTGCTTCTCTGCCCTGTGCCTAAGCGGGTGCCGTGCTGATGCTGGGCAGCTGCCTCTGGACATGACAGCCTGTTAGTATCGCAGTGGGCCCAGGGACGGCCGCTTTGATCTGCGGATCAGGCGTGGCATCCCCAGCCCAGATACCGTCCCTCAGGGCCTGAAGGCCAGGCTTTTCGAGATCACTGCACCTGGATCCCTGAGGAGAGGTGGTGGCTTGTCCGCTCGTTTAAGTACATTTATTGTGATGTAGCATTTCTGACCGAGTGCAGGGGTCAGGAAGTAATAAGGAAGTAACTGCCAAGGGAAGGCGGCTGCACATTGATTTGACCTTCCAGGTTGTGCTAAATGATGTAGAAAGAACTTCAACTCCAAGATCGACTGACATTTTAATAGGCACCGAAAAACCCATCAATGGGGAGGCGGAATTCACCTACAGCTGGCATTGCGCAGGGCTGGGTAGCAGCCCTTGTTAGTGCTGTGTCTATAGGCGGGGTTTGGGGATTGGGCAGGTGATAATTCTTTGTTTATTGAGCACGCAGAGGACACGTCTACTTGGAGTAGAAAACTCTGATGTCAGTAAGAAAGCTTGCCCCCAGCCTGAATGAGGTGGCAAGCGGTTAGCAGTGCAGACTCGAGCCAGATGACCTGGTTGTATTCCCTAAATCTCATGCCTAGCTGTGTGACCTTGAGGAAATTATTTAGCCGCTCTGGGTCTTGGTTTTCCTATTGGTAATCTGGGGATAGTTACAATGTTTACTTTGTACGGTTGTAGTGAGATTTTTTAAAATCAGTCAATGTAAGTAAAGCAATAGAGCAGTGCATGGCCCATAGCAGAGGTCTATAATTGCTGGCTCACAAGTATTATTATAAATGAAGAGACATCTGAAAGGCTATTTATTGTGATCCTGCCTCTTGATGATCTCATTGGGAAACCATTCAGGTGGATACAGATCATCCAACTGACACATTGCCACGCTCATTGCTAGTTTCTCTTGTCTTAAAAATCTAAGTCTCAGTTTTCTGAATGGAGTTCTTAAAAGCTTACATCCTAACCTAAACATGAGGATAATGATAGCTCAGTACAGTATTTATTTATGTAGTTGTTGTGGGATGGACTTTATTTTTTAATCCCAATTTATAGATGAAAAAAAAAATTGAGAGGTGAGGTGACTTTCCCAAAGTCACACAGCAAGTCACAGTTGGAGTACAACTGAAGTGTTCCAATTCTATAGCCTGGAATCTTAACTGCTGGGCCAGAGAGAAAGGCAGGGAGAGAAGGAGGAGGAAAAGGAAAAGGAGGGAGGGGGGGACAGGGAGAGAGACAATAACTGTTAAGTCGAATGAAAAAATGGGCATGGAAATTCAATAAATACATCCTAATAATAACACATGAGGTGACATTTCATGTCTTGTCTACATAATTCCAAACAACCAGTTTGACTGCTTAGAAAAAAAGAAAAAGAAAAATTGCTTCTGACTGGCGGTGCAGTCGTTGTTTTAAAGTGCCGGGAGGGCCAGTTCCTTCGGAAGAAGGTGAGTTCTCAAGCCCCTGCAGCCCCGGACGCCAGTGCCTGAGCCAGGCCCCGTGTTTCAGAGCTGGGGTGGGGCTGGAGAAAATGCTGTGCCGTCACCCCCAAGTTCCTCCTCCTTTCGAAGGCCCTTCTGGCAGGAAAAAGCTGGTTCATCCATCATCCACTTGGTCGTTCAACACCTATTTATTGTACGATCAGAAATGTCTGAGTAATGAATGAATGTTCTCAACATGTTGAGCTCGGTCCTGTTTGCCTCACCACACTGTATGTCTAGTTCCCTCTGAGCTTTCAAATCTCCGCTCAAATGTCACCTCCTTGGAGAAACCTTTCCTGGCCAACCTACCTAATAGCTCGTACCCCTCAGCCATTCTCTGTCCCAGCGTCTTGTTTCCTCGATCACATGTCACATAGAAATAATTCTGCGTGTTTGCTTATCATTCACCTCTCTCCATGGAGGCAGGGACCTTACTTGCATTGCTCACTGTGGTACCCAACTGTGTGGAACAAAACCTGGTCCACAGTAGATGGTCAATCAATATTTGTGCAATGAAAATGAATGAGGCAACATTGATTTCTATGCAGGAGGAAAAGAGTCTGTGGCTTTAAATGGAGATGGAGTGAGCGGTAGCATGTGACAGGAGAAAACCCTGGGCCAGGGTGACATGTCCAGCAGGGGTCTGAGGAACCAGCACGTGCACTTTCTGAATTACAAAGCGTGCCAGAGACATTTAATTTCTGCTAATTGGCACCAAGGAGGGGGGTTGTTATTGAACTCCTCAGCCAGCTGGAAGCCTGTCTGTGTCAGACCTGTTTGCCAGTCAGATTGGATGTTTGATCAGCCCGGTCACCCTTTGAAGCTGTAAGTCCCCACCAGGGCAGCACCCAGGGGCACGGATAACCCTAAACTTTCCATCTTCAACCGATGAGGGGGCGAGGTCACGGTGGGGACAGCCAGAAGAGAAAAGACACGTGAGGGTTTTGGCATAAGACACGTTTAAAAATAGTTGTCATGTTGCCGCAACCCCGGAACCAGCTTATCTGAAAGTCGAGGGGCGAGAAGAAGCTGTGCTTTCAGAGCTGCCCCACTGCTTCCTCACTGTGGCCTCCGGCAGGCGAGCTGGTCTCAGAGCCCCAGCTGCTTGATCTATAAATAGGGGGCGATGGCACTTCACGCGTGGGGTTGTTGTGAGGATCAAAGGAGGAAATGTGCATGTAAATAATAACGATAACGGGGGTACAGAGTGTTTTCTATGTGCTGGGCCCTGTGCTAATGACCTCCTGCACGTTATCTCCTGTGACCCCCACCCAGTACTCAGGGGAAAGCACAGTTAGTACCTGAATTTTACCAGCGAGGGAACTACAGCTTGGGGAGGTTACAGGCCTTGCCTTGGTGACACAGGGAAGAATTCAGTCACCTGACTCGCAGGGCTCTTGTAACTGCCCTCTACTTGGCACTTGGCACACATCTAATGAATGGCCGCTCTTAACATTCTGTCCCCCGAGTTAGCATTTCTCTTGCTCGCCTGCTTTCAAGCCTATGTCACACTCTTCCTCCAACAGCCGCCACTTCTAGGGCCCCTCTTGTTCACTGGCATCTGGCCTACCTACCTCCTTCGTCTTCCCAACCCCGATAAAGTGCCGATCATTGTTTCCACTCTGCAGACGAGGAAAGGAAGTCTCCAAGAGGTTAGTGAACTTTCTCCATAGTCACACAGCCTATAAGTAGTGGGGCCAGGATTTGAACTCAGGGACATGTGGTTCCAGAACTCCACATAACGTTTCTCCATGCCACTGACCATCTTTCAGAACCTGTTTCTCCTCAACGAAGCTCTCCTGGCAACGGAAACCTCCTCGTGGCTCCCCTCTCTCACTTCTGCCTGTGAGGTGCAGCCCAGCTCTGTTTTTGAATTGTGCCTCCATATCGATTTATTGGTAGTAGCTACCATTTATTGGACCCAATACCATGATCAGGTCTGTGCATGCATGATCTCCTTTAACCCTCCCGAGAACCCAATGAGGTGGAGATTCTAATCCCTGTGTTACACAAAACAGGTTCAGGGAGGTATTGTAACTCTTCCAAGTTTCTTTAGTCATTTGCCAAAGGAAAGGTAACGAGTGACAAAGCTGGGACAAAACCCCCAAATGATTTGGTTCCAAAACCCAGTCTCCCTGCTATCTATAATAATAAAAGCGTAATATGCTAGGTTTTTTTTTTTTTTTATGCCAAACGACCTTCTGGACAAAGCCGGGGGTGTGAGAGCCGAGCCCCTTGAATGAATTTCATGCCTCGGGCCTCTAGTCTATATATATGCCTAAGCGACTGGTTGACCCATTGACCAGTCATTATGATGCACACTGACCACCAGGGAGCAGATGCCTGATGGTCAGTGTGCTCCCATAGCAGGAGTGCCAGTCAGCTGACCCATAGGCATCAGAGGCCGGGCACATGGCTGGTGAGCGCAGCTGTGGCAGTGCCTGCAGTAGAGTGGCAGTGAGCCTACCGAGTGGTGGCTACAGGCGCAACAGGGCTGGGATAAGTGGGAGCAGTGTGGTGCCCGCCTTGGGCTCAGGCTCCTCCCTAGCCACCTGCTACTTTGTGCACTACTACATCCCTCAGTGGACGTTGGACTGCCAGTTTCGGCTGATCCCTGCAGGCCATGCCGAGGGGTCCCACGGTGCATGAATTCGTGCATGGGTGGGGTTCCTTGGCCTCGTGATGATTGGGGATGATTGGGGCCATCTCACCCAGTTCCAATTAAGGCCACTGGGGCCAGGTGACCGGGGGGAAGGACCATGGGAGGTTGGCCAGCCAGGGGCGGTTGGTTGTGGGAGCTCACCATCCACCAGGGGGGCAGGTCCTACATTGAGAGTCTGTCCTCTGTTAGTCAGTGGGTGTCATAGCAACTGGTCAACTAGTCGTTCGGTCACTTAGGCTTTTACTAGTATATATGTAGATTGCTTCTCCCTATCTTTTCAAGTTCCAGTGCATTGGGAATTGAGCTACCCTCTCCTGGTATAGCTATCCCCCAAATCCTTGTTGACTGATGCTTTAAAATCTAGTCCTCTGTTGGAGGTCTCCATGATGAAGGTCTAAGCTCTCAAATTTGCCAATATCTAAAAACAACTTGAGCTTATAAAAGAATTCTTCTCATAAATAGAATGTGCAAATGGAGTTTTTGGAACTGTGGTTCTGATATCTAAAATTAGCCTTCCCTTCCAAACAGTATGGCTCCTCTGACTGATGGCTTTGCTCCTGTCCTGGAGGCTGCTGCCAGCGCTCTTGAGCTGTGACTGACATGTCCTGTTCATGAAGTGCAATCTCTGGCTCCCCCAGACAGTGATGGAAACTTCTCTCCCCAAGGAACTAGGGTGGGGAGCTGGGGGTGGGGCAAGGAGGAGGGGCAGCAAGCTGGGTATAGCTCTTTGAAGTTGGCATTTATTTCATTTATTCATTTATTCATTTATTCCTCTTTGGTCCTCCAGGCATTTTCACTGTCTCCTTATATTGTGATTCAAGCTTGCTTTTGCTTAATGTGAGGGTCTCCTGAATGGAAATGGCTCTCACTATCCTCTTGATGGCCCAGGGAGTCGCCATTTTCATGGGAACAACATGAGGATGGATCTGGCCTCCAGGACACAGACTCTACGGCAGCCGAACTCTGACATTGCAAATGGCCTTCACCAAGTCAGCGGGTCACGCTAGCACTTACTCCAACAGCATTAGCTGAGGATACACAAAATGGTCTTTGCAAATGCCTTTTGCTATTGTCCCTGGGTCTTGGCTGGCATCCTTTTAGTCCTTACCAGGCTGCCACTCCTATCCATCCAATAGTGACCTTATTTGCATAATTAGCTTGCATCTGTGGGCATGTGTTTAACCCCAAAGGCGATTGCCTTTGAACTCTGGATAAACATCAGCATGGGACACTGGACAATGTCAGCTCTTGAGTCTTCTTGTTCCCACAGAGAAGATGAAAGTGGGGGTCATTTTGGAAATTATATCCTGTTCTGCTCTGTATCATTTCTAGTGAGGACAGGCAAAATCAGAAATGAACTCATGAAGAGGGAGAGGCCTAGGGAATGCACAATGATCATCGCATTCTGATGTCAATGATCCAGAACCACATTGTAAGCCTCGGTTCTTTTTCAATTGGCCCGGCTGTGTCTGGCTGCCCTTGCAGCAGGGGTGGGTTTGCTTTTTGGGGTTTCTCTGCATAGAGCACTCTGTTACCTTCCTTCCCACCCCTGCTTCTTGGATGACAAGACCCTTGTAGCTTTTCTGGAGGGCCTGACCCTCTGAGTTCAACCTCCTACTCCATCCCTGTCTCCATCTTCATGCCTGTGATCTCAGCATTACACGCCCGCTTGTCTATTCTCTCCCAACTCAACCTTGTTGGGAGTTGTGTGTTGTGTGTTGGGTGCCATGGAACAAAAGGCACGTGGTGAGATAACATTACAGTTGGGTGTAGAGTCCTGGATTCTAGTCCTTGTTGCCTTGGACAGGTAGGTCACTTGAGCTCTGAGCTTTAATTCTAACTCTACAATGGGATAACAGTAGAATCTCTCTTCACTGGGTTGGGTGGGATTTGATGGCATAATGCATATACAATGCTTGGCACATAGCAGGTGCTCAGTAAGTAGTGGCAATCATTGCTGATGAAGAGTTAGAGAAACATTTTTTTTTTAAAGTCTCCCTTCCGTCTCAAACTACTATGTGACTTTAAGCAAGGCATTTGAACATTCTGAGTCTGAGTTTTTTGATCTGTAGTCTGGGGACAGAAAGAGATTTTCCCTGCATCCTTCACAAGGCTCCTAGGAGAATTTGTTAGTAGCAGCGACAGCAGCAGCAAGATCTGTTCCAGTTTCAGATTCTGAGGAGCAGCTCTGGTTTCTGAGTCAGAGGTGCCAGGCAAGGCCCCAAAGAAGGCTGTCCGAGAGCCCTTGACTCAAGCCGTTTGGGCACAGCTCCAACCCACATCTTCCTTATTCAGGAGCAGCAAGGTCTCCCCAAACAGCTGTGCTTGGGAGAATTCTTGTACCAATCCCTCTAAACTAGAACTTCGCAAAACCAGACAAGCCTGTGTATCAAAATCTCAACTCCCAGCCATGCATCAAAGGCTCAGACGTCCAGTGAGGGAAGCCAGATGGGCGTCCGGACACTCAGGTGGGGCCTATAAGACCTCAAATGGCGACCTTTGCTTTGACTAGTGTTTGCTGAGCACCACCGTGAATTGCACTGAGGATCCCATATGGCACACATGTGGGGAATTTACAAGAGAATGATAGGCGTGGAGTTTAGGACAGGGGCTGGGAGCAAAGTGGGGAGGAGGGGAGGAAAGGATGAGGGGTACAGCAGGTATTATTACTTTTTTTAAAGCGAGGTGGTAGGTGTATAGTTGTTTGTTTTATGATCCTGTATCATTATATAAATAGGTATAATCGTTCCTTTAAAAAGGGAGAAAAGCAGAAATGGATCCCAAGTCCAGAAAAAAGTAACGAGAATCCACTCTGAGGGCCATGCGTATTTTATCTATCTGTTAACCACGGTATCCCCCTGGCGCCCACAGAGCCTGGTCCAGCGTGGGTGATGGATACCTGCTGTGGAATGATTGGATAGATGGATGGATGCATGAGTGAATCTGTAATACTCCTCCTGACCTCCACCCCCAGTCACCTTGATCCCGCCTCGGCTACATTCTATTTGTCCAAGTGGAGGCCGAGAGGCAGAAGGCCTTCCTGGGACACTATGTTTCTGTTCTGGTCTAGGGCACACCACGATGACCTGGCAAACAGATGGCTTGATCATTTAACATCGTTCTATTTCAAGCAAAACGTCCCGGCGAGACTGATGCTCAGTGACTCCAGCCTGCTACCAGGATCTTTGGAATGAACTCCTCTGGTTTGGGTCCTGCCTGCCAAACTCATTCCCCCAGTGACCGTCTTTCCTGGTCCCCCAAGAGGCTGCCACATGTGCCAACACTCGCTCCTCTTAGCCCAAGAACCGGGGTCTCTGTCCTCCAGGCGTAAACAGGAGAAGCATCAGTGGCAGTGGCTGCGGGCCCGCGAGGGCCCAGCTTGCTAAGCGCTTGCTCCCACCTGGAGACCTGGGACTTGGCCACCCTGCCCGCCACAGCTGCTCTCCCCCTGGGAAGGGGACCCAGAGGCTGTGGGGCTGGCCCGTGTGGACAGAGGCGGGTGAGATGATGAGGATGGATGCCTGCTCATTGCATTGGAACAAATGACTCCTATGCCCGCCAGAGGAGCTGGGAAGCTAAGGACTTTGCATATGCCTGTGAAAGTCCCTCACCCTCACCCTAACCCTAACCCTAACCCTAACCCTACCCCTACCCCTACCCCTACCCCTACCCCTAACGGTAATCTAACCCTAACCCTACCCCTACCCCTACCCCTACCCCTACCCCTACCCCTAACGGTAATCTAACCCTAACCCTAACCCTACCCCTAACCCTAACCCTAACCTAACCCTAACCCTACCCCTACCCCTACCCCTACCCCTAACGGTAATCTAACCCTAACCCTAACCCTACCCCTAACCCTAACCCTAACCTAACCCTACCCCTACCCCTACCCCTATCCCTAACCCTAACGGTAATCTAACCCTAACCCTAACCCTACCCCTAACCCTAACCCTAACCTAACCCTACACTGAGAAACGAAAACTGGAGAGCAGGGGCCTGATGGTGACCGTCAAGGGCTGGATAGTGGGGGTGGGGGTGGGGGTGGGGATGGGGGTCGGGAAGAGTGCTGGGCTCCACAGCAGCTCTCAGCCCCTGAGTGACTCTCTGGGCCTTATCCTTTACAACAGGGCAACAGTCAAGATATGTAACCCCTGTGGATAGGCACTAGCCAATCAGAACGAAGGAGGGTTTCATCGCCCAGGTCTCAGCTGCACCTGGCCTTAATTCCTTCGCTGCTGGAAGGTAAGAGTGATGGGGGGGACTTGGAGGAGGGGCGAGGGTGCAGGAGTGGGAGAGGCCTTGGGGAGCTCAGAGCAGCTCCGGTGTACCCATCAGTACAGGCCCCTTTCAAGGTTAACAGCCAGAGAGGCCATGCTCCTGCTGAATGTCCGCTCTGCTAGAAAACACGAGGAAGGCGGGCTCAGTTCTCACACTCTATGTGCACAAGAATCACCGGGGAGCCTGTTAACGCAAATGCCCGGGTCCCACCTCGAAAAGACCAAGGCGCACTCTCTATGGCCCACGTGCAGCCCATTACGCTCCCTCCCGAGGCCACGTGCCCTGGACCAGCTGCTCTCTAAGGATCCGGCTCTGACTTTCTGGGGTTTGTGAGGACTCAGAGGTGAAGCCTGGCACGCGGTGTCTAGGGGAACGTGCCCAGGTCAGGGGCAGGTCACATGCCCATGCCAGTTCGGGCAGGTCCATTTGGCTGAAGCAGCCTGGGGCCTGGCCCAGCCCCCGGATTGCTGCCGCTCAGGAGGGCGGGCCCGGAGTGAACCTGAATTTTCAAGAGACTTTGGAAGTCCCTGAGCCACGTCTGTGTCCTGCGTCACAGGTAGGGCATTGCTCTTGTGGCTCCAGAAGCCCTGTCTGCGGGCCGGTGGCGGGCAGAGGGTTGTGGCTGGTCCCACCAGAGGAGGGAGGCGATCAGCCCTCAGTGCAGGTGGGGATGCCCCTTAAGGAATCCATGTCCTCAAGTACGGACCTCAGAGCCTGCCCTCGGCAGCTTGCCGAGCACAGAGGTGCCAGGTCCATCACAGGGCGAGGGGCACTTGCTAGGGACTTAGAGTTTAACGTGGCGTGGCCGGGGGCAGAGGGGTGGTAAGAACGGTTATGGGCAGAAATGTTTGGCTCAGACGCCAGGTGTTGGGGTTCTGCCCAGAATCCCTGGAATGTTCCAGAGAGGGATGGATTCTCTACGTATAAGAAACCGTGCCTGGATCGCTCCATGTAAACTCAATCGCCAGGTGCTTCCTCCCCTGCCTGGGACACCCTTTCTCCCACCCCTTTCCCTGTCTGACTCTTCCTTGTCCTCCAAGACTCGGCTGAGATTGTGCTGACCCCATGACTAAACCCTGCTGGTCTTCTAACCCCACAGCCCTGGGTGCGCCTTAGACTTCCTCACCGGACCTTTCAGTGGCTCACTTCCTTAAAAACATCCACGTCTAACATCTCTTAGGCGTTTGCTCTGTGCCAGCATGGTTTAAGTCACTGCACAGTTGCATCCCAGCTAATCCTCACAACAGCCCAATGAAGTTTCACTGTGACCCTCTCTCTGTAAGCAAGCACGGCCCAGAGAGGTTAAGTGATTTGCCCAACGGCCTGGCGGTGGTATATGTGGACTTGAACTCAGTCTGTGCCATGCCTGCCACCGCCGCCCCCTGCCGCCTCCCGCAGTCTGCAGCCAGCACCCTGGGCTCATGCCGCAGAGTCAGTCCCAAGTGGGATGTGGAGGGAGGTGGCTTGGACTCAGAGGTGTGGGCAGCTATCAGGCTCGCCCTGCCACTGCCTGTGGGTACTCTCCAGCCTCGTGTCCTCGGCTCTCTAGGGGGGACAGTTCTCCCTGCCTTGTAAGGTTGTTGGAAATCATTGCCGTGCCGGGCACCTAGGCAATGTCTGCAATGTGTTGATGGGATAAATGATGGGAGGCGCCTGTGAGTTAAGCTTTTACTTGGAAATCACACCCTCCTGCCTCTTTCAAATCCCCATTAGACTCCTCAGAGATGGGATAGGGTTTGATGCCGGACAGGGGGCAGAGGGTGGGTGGAGTGGGGATGGCCAGCCTTTGGAGTTGTTTAGTTTTCAGAGAGGTAAGCCTATAGAGAGAGTGGGCCATGGGAAGAATATGGTTTTGTGGGGAAAGCATGAACTGCCTCTCTATTACATCCAAATAACCTGCTTGTCAGCCCCAGCGGGTAAAAATGAACTGGGTCCATTGCTACTGAGTTGGCTGGTCATGTCCTCTACCTGCCACTCTGGGTATAGACTACATTGCTAAACTTATCCGGGTGATTTTTTTTTTTGGATAAAAATGAGGTGTAGGAACTCATATCAGCCCATGTCTCCCTGTCCTTGTGGCTTTCCCCCATTTCTTCATGTGGGTCATTCAGTGAGGCATGGGATTGGCATGCTGATTCTGTGGGGTAGTCATGGGTCTGACCTTGGTCTGACATAGGTGCTGATTCCTTGATAGGATTGTGGTTTTGTTTTTGTTTTATTAAGAGCTGGAAAAGTCTGTGGACGGTTCACTTTGTCAAGTGTGTGGGTGGGTATGTAAAGTATGTGTTTTTATACCGGGACCTTGAAGAACGGAAAATTCTTCAAGAAGGGGAATGTTGTAAGCAGACCTGCCTTTTTTTCAAGGACACCCAGCATTAGCAGCAAATGGCATTTGTGCATTAAAGTGTTCACATTGATGGGAATGTAAAGTTTCATGAGGGTGGACGGGTCTGACAGCTCTGCCTCAGCTCTCTGGGGCGCCCTCCTGCCTGGGTGTCCCGCTCACTTCAGCCCCTTCCTAGGAGGGTCACCTCGTTGTGCAGACTCGTCTTCCTTTCCCCACTTGTCAGAAATGTCAAGGCCAATCTCTCCTCTTTGAAATTCTTTCCTGATGCTTTTCCCCAATCTTCTCTTTTCTCTTTCTTTTATCACCTTCCTGATGTCTCTTCTCAGGATTTTCCTCTTCCTCCCTTTTCTCCCCCTTTTCCTCTCCAACATCCTTTATCTAATTCAGGGGTAGGAGACCTTTTCTTTCTGCCAAGGACCATTTGGATACTTTATCACATTATTTGAGGGCCATACAAAATTATTAACTTAAAAATAAGCCTGCTATATTTGGTTAAACATTTAGTTAACTCATTCCTAATACCTCAGCAGGGCCAGACCAAATGATTTCTTGGTCCTTAAACCACCCTTGGGCCAGACGTTCCCCGTCATTGGTCTAGTCCAGTGGTCGGTAAACTGCGGCTCACGAGCCACATGCGGCTCTTTGGCCCCTTGTGTGGCTCTTCCACAAAATACCATGTGCGGGCGTGCACGTACAGTGTGATTGAAACTTCGTGGCCCATGCGCACAAGTCAGTTTTCAGCCTGGGCAGGTCTATTTTGAAGAAGTGGCGTTAGAACACCCAAGGGGCCAAAGAGCCACCTGTCTAGTCCCTTTGAAAGTGGCTTTCCTCTAAGAAGTGCCCCCACCCAAGCCATGGGTTGGCATCTTCCCACGAGCATGGATGCCTTATCCTTCAACTGGCGAAACAGCTCGTCTTCCCCGAAGGAGAGGGAATTAGAGAAGCTAAAGAACGTTGCCACACAAGCAGAATACCTGCCTAAACCCAAAGCCCTCCGCCTCCAGGTGATTTGGAAGCTCGCGTGCTTCCTGGGGAGGTCAGCCTACGGCTGGACGGCTCGTCCATAGCACCCCACCGCACCACACCCACAGCTGCCTGCTCCCTGCTGCTCTCTCGTGTAAGATGGACCGGGGGGAATGGATTGAAAACCTGGCAGCAGGATAAGCGTTGGATACCAGGTCAAAGAAGCAATGCCAACACTCCCTCCACTGCCCACCCCTGGGCAAAGCCCCTTTCGGGACACCACCCAGATTCCACGCAGAGCACAGGGCAAGAGCGCACACACGCCAGGCTGGGAGCGGGCAGGCGGGATGGCCTCCCACTCTTTGGTCCGAGCAGTGGGCCTTGCTGTGCAGGGTCATTCTTTTGGAGGACCCACTCTCTCCCACCCAGGACAAGAGTCCCTGTCCCCACCTCTCCTTTCCCAGAGAGAACATGGGCAGAACGAGGACCCAGGCTCGAGCACCCAAAGAATGGCAGGACACCCTCAGTGGAGGCAGACTGTATTTAAATGCAATTCACCTTTTGGGGTCTGGGAAAAGCCACCCGTAGATTCATTTGCTGGGAAACATGGTCTGTGTGGCGGAGGCGGTGGACACCGGGGTCGCGGTCTTGCTGAAAGTCGACTTCCTCCGGGGGTCTGTCTGCTGTCCCGAGTGGCAGCCGCTGCGGTGGGCGAATAGGATGGTCATCTCTGGGCCCAAGGGGGTGGCTTCAGACTGGGACCCCTTAGGGGAGGCGGGATGTTCAGGCTTCCCGGAGGTGCTGTGTTTGGTGGGAGGAGGGCTGTAATTCTGAAATCTCACGGTCTTGACTTGCTGTGAGAGAAAGAACAAAGGGACCCAGGTGAGGGGGGAGGCGTGCTGTTGTCCCTGGAGCCTGGTATCCTGCTGCTTTTCCACACCGGCCCCGCCTCAGAGCCTCACTTAGTGTTCGTTCAGGAACGGCGTGCATCCCCTGTGCACTGTGTACTCCGTTAGGAGCTGCGAACCCAGGAGTGAACACAGTTGTCCTCGACAAAAAGACAGTTATAACCAGGATGGGGGGTGTGTAGATGCTCAATGCAGATGAGTAGGAAACTGAAGCTGGAAGGCGGGTATTCAGGGAAGGCTTCCTAGAGGCAGAGCTAGTTCACTTGAGAACTGAAGATCCATTAGGAATTATCTAGAAGAAATCTGGTAGGCCTACCTGAGAAAGGGCCTGAGGCCAGAGGGTCTGGTCTATTCTAGAAAGTGTCAGTTCGCCTTCCCTCTCTCCTCTCCGCCTCCCATGCAGGCCTAACCCAAGATACCCACCCCCCCTTCCTGAGGCCTCTCTACTGATTCCAGCTAGAGAGGCCCCTAGGCGGAGAAGTCCTCAGAGCAGTTTGCAAACTGGACACCTGCGGGCTGAGTTTAGCGTGCAGAATGTTTGCGAGCTGTCGGAAATTGGGAGATCACCTATCGAAATCAGTCTCCCGTCTGTCTCTTTAAAAATCAGAGATCCCGCACGCTGGGCCTGAGCCCCATTTTGGCCACAACTGATTGGCAGTCTCTCTCCACAGGGCAGTAGGTATGTCTCCTGTTGGCACAAGCTTCGCCTCTCCTTCCTTCCACCTCTCCCGGCCTGTTACCCACCTGCCTGGTGTCCACGGTATTAGCTTTGGCCAGTCCCTCTCTTGGGGCTTAATAACGTGCTCGGCATACTGCTTGGGAATGATTTATTTTCTCCAGGAAATTCGATCCTAGTGTCCCCCACCGAGAACCCAGGTTTCTTCACACTAGACCTTGACCATATCTAGCAGAGGTCTGGGCACTTGCTGGGCCCTTGCAAGTTTGAAGGCTGTATCTAACAGCTTGCGGGGATGGGTAGCTGGGGCCTGGAAGATTTTGACTTACTTGAAAACTAGAATTCAGGAAAAAAAAACAACCACCACTTCCTGACATTACCATCACTCAGCACTGACCTTTTCCAAACGCCTTTCCCTACAAGCTTAGCGTCAGGAGCATGAGTTTTGTATTAGGTCTGGATTCCACTGAGACCCCTGTGTGTCCACCGTGTGCCTGTGGGTAATGTGCTCTCACTTCTTCAGCCTCCACATCCTCATTCTAAAACGAGGACCACAGTGATAATACTACTTCTTCAGAGCGCTGTTGCCAGGATGAAATGAGAGAGAACACGTGAAGCGACTAGCACGGTACCTGCCGGGCCATTAGCAGGCGGGCAGTGTGTGCCGAGAAGGAGCCACACCACCTTTCCAGTTCCGGGGAATGGGCGGAGGCGGTGATGCTATGATGGTCAAGAAACTAAAAAACAAGCATTGCCTGACTTCCTAATGTCCGCCTCCTCCATCCTCCATCCTTCCTGCTTCAAGGATGGAAACATAATCTCTTATGTCTTCTAGTGGGAAAAGCCCTGGAGTAGAAAGGAACAGGTTTGATCTCTGCCACAGAGGTCACCGTGACAGTTGTCATACTTTGGTGTGACTTTCTTCTATACCATAAACAATAATTATGGGTCAAGCCCTCTGTAAGCGCTGCACACATCTTGACTCACTTAATCTCCACCCCAACCCTAGGAGGCCGTTACTAGTATTCTTACCGCCACCGTTCTACAGATGGGAGGGAAAAAAAAAGTCTCAGAAAGGGGAAGTGTTTTGGCCAAAGTCACCTGCTAGCAAGCAGCGGAGCTGGAATTCAAACCCAGATTTCTCTGATGCCAAAGCCATGTGTTTCCCCAAGTCCCCTTGTGCCATGAAAGAAGTGTTTGCAATATTCAGAGAGGATCTGAGGTTGCAGAGGGGGTTGCGTGGAAGGGTTCTTCAGAGGCAGCAATTTCGATTTCTCGTCCCCTAAGACTAAAATCTCAGGAGCCGGGACCCCGGGCCATGCTGGGAGTCAACTCCTACCTTTTCGCTGCTGTTTCTGGAGTTTTCTGGCTTCACCAGGATGGATGGTGGCGCCGATGCAGGCGGTTTGAGTGGAGGCTCGCTCTTGATGGGGAGTTCCTTGCCTTCCATGATGATGGAGCTGGCGGCTGAGTGGATCCTGGTCTCACTGCCCCTGCTGATGCACGTGAGGGCAGGCTCCCCCGTGGGAGCCGGCTTGGGTCCCATCTCCGCCACCACCATCAAGGGTGAGGAGGGGACTGCCTGTGGCTGGTGGAACTGGAATTGCTGAGGCCGGACGACCATGGTGGGGCTGCGTCTGAGGGAGCCCACCACAAGGGTGGGGATCCCTGACGGGATGGGTCTCTGCAGGGATCCATCTGGGGAGTCACATGACAGAGATATCAGCAACAGGGTGGTGGTGAGGAGGGTGGGGGGGGAGGAGGGACAGGGTTGGGGGTGGGGCAGCAGGCCGGGTTGGGGCTGGTTGAGCATTGTGTCCTGATATCCCAAAATAGTTAAGTGCTTTCTCAATCTGACCGCACGCACATTCTCTCAGGGTCTTTCAAAGGTGACCTTATTCTTTTTTTAGTTCTGTTTGCTGATGTTGGCAGCAAATAACCGGCTAGCTGAATGTTGGGGGCGGGTGTCTGAAGGTATGTTACTCCTTTCTCTCTCTCTCTCTTTCTCCCTGTCTTACCCTCTCTCTCTACCCCCGCCCCAGACCTTTAAGATGGAAAGTGAAGAAGGTAGACCTAGAGACAGCTTCACAGTGAGAAGCAAACAGGCATGCAGACCAAAGAGGAAACAAAAGCCAGAGAACGAGAGAGAAACCGAGAAACCGAGAAGAGAAACAGAGAAACACAGGAGTCAACTGAGAGGGAGGAAGAGGGCTCGGAGAGGAGGGGAGGGGACTCCGGCCCGCTGCTTGCAGAACATGCTGACAAAAGCTTTAGCTAGATGGTGGTGGGATCGCTTTTAACTGGGCTTCGGGGAGGGTGGGTGGGATACTGAGAGGGTGTACAGGCGGATGTGGCACCAGATGGAAGCAGATCTGGAAAGGTGACTCCAGAGGGAGGTGTGTGTGGATGAGCCTGGCAGAGCCCCTGACACTGGAATCAGATCTACTGCCAGGGAGCCTGGGGCAGGTCAGTCCCCTCATTGGTAAAGTGGAGCTAAAAGCAGGCCCGATAGGTTTTATGATGTATGTGAAGTGTTAGGGCCGTGCCTGGGACCTACTAAATGGCCATGTTTGTTAGACATCATTTGTGGGTAAAGGATAGCGAGGTCCACCCAGCCGGTGTGACTTAGTGTTTGAGTGTTGACCTATGAAGCAGGAGGTTTCAGTTTGGTTTCTGGTCAGGGCACATGCCTGGATTCCTGGCTGATTCCCAAGTGTGGGGCATGCAGGAGGCTGCTGATCAATGATTCTCTCTTATTATTGATGGTTCTGTCTCTCTCCCTTCCTCTCAGAAGCTAATAAAAATAAAAATAAAAATAAAAATAAAAATAAAAATAAAAGAATGCAAGGTTCAGGAGTTTGGTTTTGCCCCTTCCCTAAGCTCTTGTTCTTTTTGTTAAGAGATGATCCCCTCTCATTAAAAAGCTGTTCTGCTCACATCCCCTAGAGACAGGAGATCCTCACCCCTTGGGAATATGCCCTATAGATTGTTGGGGAACTATCAGGAGCTCATGGCACTCGGGGGGGGGGGATGGGCAGGTGAGAGAGACACCCCTGAGAAGCACTGTGGCCATCTCTCCATAAGGGTCTCCAGCACTGAGAAACACAGGTGGTGTGGGTCAGTCATTTGTGTCCCGCACAGGGGGCCTGCACTGAGGCCTTGCTTTGCACTGTGATGCTGTCAAGCTGGATGTGAACATGGAAAGCAGAATGCTTGCCACTCACAATCGGCCTTCTCAGCCGCTGCGAGCAAGCCGGTCACCATTTACACGTCTGACCTTTCCACATCGACATTCATTTTGCCAGGTCAGCCCTGTGAGGTCATTTCTGCTGTCATTTCTCTTTGCTTCGGGGAGACTGAGAGCTTGAGCAGCCTCACCTCCAGAAGGGGAAGAGAGAGAAAGCCTCCCGGGTCTGGAAAAGTCAGAGCGGCACTGGGCAGACGTGGCCTCAGGCTCCCGGAATCGTGTGAAAAATTGGTTTTATGCTTTACCTATTTATTTTGTTGGTTCCTAACTTTCAAGAGAGCTAATGCGTTCTCATTGCACGTCTGTACCACACAAACAGTCAAAACTCTGAGTTAATCAAGACGTGCGCAAAGGCAGGGAGGGAGCCCCTGAAAGGAGTGTGAGCTGGGGGGCTGCACTGCCCGGCTTCTGTAAGTGATCCAGCCTGAGACTCCATGCGCACAGGTTACGGATGGAGCAGAAATGCTCTGCTTAGTGGCAGCAGCAGTGATGACACAGATAAAATAACCCTATATATTAAAGCCTAATATGCAAATTGACTGAGTGGCGGAATGACCAGCAGAATGATTGGTCGCTATGATGTGCACTGACCACCAGGGGGCAGACGCTTAGTGCAGGAGCTGCCCCCAGCCCGCAGGCCCCAGGCCAGCCGAGGTGGGTGCCAGTGGGGACCCCCGATTGCCACGCCAATTGCTCCACAGATCAGCCCTGATCATTGGCTAGGCCTAGGGACCCTACCCCTGTGTGAATTTTGTGCACCAGGCCTCTAGTAAGACTATAAAATAGTATTTCTCAAGAGCTTATTACGGGGCAGGTGCTGTGCCATCCACCTTATGTGGACTATTTTATTGAATCCACATGATAACACCGATGAGGTTGGTACTGTTTTTATTTGCGTTTCCCCCATTTATTTCCATTTTACAAATGAGAGAACTGAAGACTTGAAGAGGTCAGTAACTGGCTGTTATGGTGGGATCAATTAGTGTGTGTGTGTGTGTGTGTGAGAGAGAGAGAGAGAGAGAGAGAGAGAGAGAGAGAGAGAGAGA
>JAAGEH010000088.1:3941841-4119424 GCA_011751065.1 Lasiurus cinereus | reverse complement strand
GAGAGAGAGAGAGAGAGAGAGAGAGAGAGAGAGAGAGAGAGAGATGGAGATACTGGAGCGAGAAGCAGGGAGGACAGTCAGTGGAACTGAGAGGCAGGCGTGGTGGCACTGAGGTCCAGCAGATGACCAGATGAAAGCACTGGGAATGGGGAGCTAAGATATAAAGTTTCTGGGACATTTTCCTGTGTGGCATATTATCTCACTGTTGTGCTCTGACTATTCAATCTTATTGCATCTTCATACTGAATCATTTTTCAAAAGAAGATGCAGAGTCCAGCTCAAATCAGAGGACGCAGAATGAATGCAGTTTACTTTGCTTGGCTCATTGTCTCCTTCTAGGAAGGTGTATAAATAAATAACAGAAACTTGCTGTTTTGTAGGGTTTCAAATACTTTATAAAATCTCTGAAAAGGAGGCCTATGTAGAAGGTTAATGTGTTAGGACAGTGGTCGGCAAACCATGGCTCGCGAGCCACATGCGGCTCCTTGGCTCCTTGAGTGTGGCTCTTCCACAAAATACCACACCTGGTTGAGTCTATTTTGAAGAAGTGGCATTAGAAGAAGTTTATAAGTTTAAAAAATTTGGCTCTCAAAAGAAATTTCAATCGTTGTACTGTTGATATTTGGCTCTGTTGACTAATGAGTTTGCCGACCACTGTGTTAAGAGATTAAAAACATGGCTTTTAAGAGAAAATCTCTATATCACTGCTATGTGTGCAGGTGGCTGTTATATGGGTGAAAATAAAAGCAGGTGCAGGACAGTGAAGTGAGTATGATGACAAGGTACAGAAGTACATGGAAGAGAACTTGAGACTGGAAGTTAAGGAGATGAAGGAGACTTGCTTTTGTACAATATAATTTTTTCTTTAACTTCGTGCATATGTTAGTTAAATAACAAAATGGGATGCAAGTGCTCTTAGCATTGCCTTCTTAACTTTCTTTTCCTTCTGACACCCCTGAAGGTTCCCTGGAACATAATTTGAGAAGCACTGCTCCAGCAAGGGCTTTGGATGTTCCCTCTTAATGAAAGCCAGCATCTATCCGCCTTGGCTGTGTTCTAATTACAGGTTGGCACTCAAGGCTGCCATCATCCCAGTCAGTCAACATGCATGTATGAAGTGACCAGAGGGCAGTGACCTTGAGTTGATCACCCAATAGAACAGCTCAGTATTTGGGAATCATAAAAACAAACAAACAAATAAACAAAAAGAACTCTCCACAGAGGCTTGTTTTAAAGCCAAGGTCCTTGTTTTTTCAGGAAGCACTCTGTCCACTTTGGTTAACACCCACCCCGCCAGTCACTTAGCTCTAGGCACGTACCTCTCTGCCACCACTTACTCTTTCTCATACTGCTCCGCCCTTTCCGGAGAGTGTTCTGTCCTGAGGTGCTCAGGTTGGCTGTGCTCCGCACGGGGTTGACTATGGCCGTGGGCACAAAGACGGACTTGAAGGGGCGGCTCTGTCGGGGATCACCTTCTGAAATGCTGCCTTGGGAGGACACAGAAGAAGTCGACAATGTCCATGTGGCGAAGAGACCAGGGCTCCGGGAGTCTGGAAAACTAGATGTCTTTCTGGGTGTGGGAATTATTTTCAAAAGAAACAGAGAAAGCAAATGGTCAGTCAAGAGTCCTATTTTAAAAACCTACTAGCTCCCCTGATAATGGCTCTTCCTCGCCCTCTTTCTACCCATAAATACGCTTTTTGTCAATGACGTGGGCTTAACTCCGTAGCCTCATCCTACACTTGCTGACTGTGGGTGCTGAGGGAGGCAGAAGCTCTCATAAGGGTACTTTGCATGTTAACCAGGCTTTGTCCATTCAGGGACTTTTCATTTGATTCTAAACTCTCTGAAGACAGAGATTTTATATGGCTTACATGTCCTACAGACCTTAATTATGAATAAACTAATAGCCCTGCACACGAATCTGTGCACGAGTACCTCACCAGTAGCTTGCTGCCACCCTCCAATAGCTCTTTGCCCGCTGCCCCGCCCTCCTATAGCTTCCCCCTCACTCTCTCCCATCTCATAGCTTGCTGTCCTGCTCCTTCCTGTAGCTCTCTGCCTCCTGCTTGTAGCTCACTGCCTCACCCTTCTATTGATCTGTGATCTGGTCGTTACGTGGATATTACATCTTTATTATATAGGATATTTGCTGAATGGCTGCCATGATGCTTTTAGTCCTGATGCCAGTCATTCTGGCTAACACATATTGAGCTCTTCCTTGTTTGCCAGGCCCTAGCCAAGTGCTTTGCCCGCATGATCTATGGATTCTTCACAAGAGCCCTTTGAGGCAGGTTATTATGAGTGCTGCTATTTTATAGATGAAAAAAAAAAAGGAGATTTAGAGGTACTTGCCCAAGCAACTACTACTTTACCACTGAGTGACATTACCTGCACTCTCACCACTGCATACGCTACCTTGGGGCTAGAGCATTCACCATTTGGTAGCAAGGAAAACCTGCATCCTGCTTGAAAGAAACTAAGTAAAGCAGTAGGTAGGCCCTACAGGTACCACCATAGAACACTAATTCTTCAGCCTTGGGATCTGATTTTTAATGCTAGTATTCAAATTTTGTAAAACAGCAAGCAACTCCTCCTCCATTGTTCCCAGCCCGCAAGTCCCTGAACCCCGTGGAGAATGCCTGTCAATCTACATGCCCTTCTTCCCCTTGTACCAATCCTTCCCCAACATCACAGCTTCTCCTGAGCAGCCCATCCATCACCTTGTCACTCTGTTGATGAAATAACCTCGGCTAATTACCTGGGAATAACCAACTTGACCATGGCCCCCAACACAGAGATACCTCCTCCCTCCTAGTTTCCTGCCTGTCAATGCCTCCAGGTTTCTCTTTGGGTAATTTCCTCCTTCTGTCTCCTTTTGCTTAAAAGTGATATGTAGTTTAATAATGTACAAAGATGAATAAGGCATCATTTAATGTAGCCAGTCCTGCCCAAGACGCGTTTGCAGCCTGATGCACCAGGAGCTGATGCCTGCAGCCAGGGGACTTTGTCCATAGCCATCAACCTGCCTCTGGTCCCTGGAGATGCGATCAGTGCAGAGAAGTGGGCTGCCCACCAGGAAAAGCCCACACTACTTTGGAGGTGATGACTGTTGGGGGAGAGAGACCCCCAGTACTAGCTTCCATGACATAGTCTGCATCTGCCTGTTTTTTTTTTTAAATAGTCAATAGACTATTTTTAGAGAGAGAGAGAGAAAGGGAAAAGAGAGAAACATCGATGTGACGGTGTAATATCGATCAACTGCCTCCTGCACACACCCCCATAGAGATCAAGCCCACAACCTGGGCACGTGCCCTGACTGGGAACCGAATCAGCAGTCCCTTGGTGCATAGGACAATGCCCAACCAACTGAGCCACACTGGCCAGGGCATGCATCTGCCTGTCTTTTGAATCAAAATTTAAAGTGCTAGATGCTGCAAAATGGATTGAAAACAGGAGAGAATGCTTCCAGAACTGTTTCCAGCAGCGGCAAGGAAGTAGGCCCCAGCCAGCTTTCTTCCACCAGTCCTGTCTTTAAACACTGACATTCGACCTCCTTTTTCTAGCCCAGCACTAGGCTGATATCCAGAAACTCCTAAGTCCCAAGTCCTTCATTGAAAATGGGCCCCTCTGTGTCTTAGCTCAGCACTTTTCTAGCACTTTCTTCTCACATCAGAGCACTTTGCACACATATATTAATCAATCTCTATGACACCCTAGGCCTGCAGACATCATGATGCTTATTTTCTAGCTGGAGGGACATTGGGGCGTGAGTGCAAGGAGCACGTGATGCCTCTGGTTTGCTCCACTGTGATGCTTTGAATGTGCAGGTCCTGTGTCCTCTCTTCTATCCATGACCTGAGCCCTTAAGAACTTGCTGAATATTTGAAAGGGGCATGGACCTTGACAATTTTTATGTAGTTCTGTGTAGAATGTTAAAGGGAAATGAGTGCTGGCCCATGAGTCACTGGGAGGGCACATGTATTGGGCGAAGTTTGCAAGAAAAAGAAATATCCTGGCTAACTGGACAGAAGGGAATTTGTGGGAAGGACGGGAAGGTGTGGAAAAAGCTTGGACACAGGTCTAAGGGAGGTTGCCGAGAAATATGAGGTGGGAAGGGTCTGATCAGACGCTACTGTTTATGTTTTCGCCATGTGTGGTCTTCAGTTCTGCCCACATTATTTCCTCCGTTGTCCAGGTTTCCAAGTCCCAAGAGAAAGTATCAGGTTGGCTGAGCCTGTCCCTTCACTGTGGTGATGGGTTGAAGAAGGGGAGGAGGAGGGAGTTGTTAATTTCTTCCGTCTCTAAAAAGGGAGGAAACTTCTGCTTCCCATCAAGACTGTGCAGGAAGGAGGAAACTCAAAGGGGTGTTGGTGCTACTGAGAAGGGGTTTGTGTGAAAATGAGACAAATGCTCTGAACCACCTGAGCCAATGATGCCTCAGGAACTGGGTAAACTGTTCATGGTGGCAGAGCTTTAGTTGTGCTCAACAGAGGACAAGCTGGACACCATCTCCCACAGAGGGCTGGAGCTCTGCGTGGCACAGCAGCCTTTCCCTCTCTTGGTAATGAAGGCTCATTTGGTGAATCTTCAACCAAAAACCTGGCATCTTGGTCAACTCTGGTCCATGTACAGATGGTCCTGAAACTGGCTGGCTTAATCCATTAGGGGATGGTGCTGAGAGCAGTGGTTCAAATGGTCAGGGTGCACCTCACACCTCCAAGCCCGGCCTATTGGCAAAAGGGGGCACCACCCACCAAGGGAGCCGGTGCCTGTGCAGAGCCACTAATGCAAACAGAAAACAATGGAGGTGAGGAAACCTCACACACACAGAACCAAAGAGCAAGAACACAAGTGTCCAAGCCACTCAATTCCAATACAACCTGTTTAAAGTAGCAAAAACCAGCTGACAAAGGACAGATCATTCAGCCCTAAGGAGGGGGAGGAACTAAACTTCCCATAGTGGAAAGGGTGGTTAAGAATAAGGTTGAGCTACCCCAGATACACAAATGGACAGATGTCATCCGCGTCCAAGATGAGTGGGGACGGAACATTCTCTGTGTCAGGGGGGCCATAGGAAAATGTATCCACACAGCACTGACCCTCTGTCACTTCAGGAGGATGTACTGTGGCAGGGACTTGTCTTGGAAATGCTGGTTCTCTAAAAGCAAAATCACCCATCAACATATGTAGCACCTCAGTATATGAGAATGTTCAGATGTCTGTGAGCTGGGGTGGGGAGATGGACTGGGTGGCAGTCTAGTGTTGAGACTCTATCCATGCCTGACATGCAGCCAGACTGAAGGGCATGAGTCTAGATGTTCTTGATGTGCCCAAGACCACACAGGAGAACAACCAGGGAGGAGAGAAAGGGAAGCTAAAGCTCTGAAACACATTGGAATGGAATTCTATGATTATTCGAGTTAGGGTGACCACATGTCCAATTTTTCCAGGAGAGTCTCTTTACACCTGCTGTATTAAGAGTGTCCCTCTCTTGGAAGAAGAAGAAGAAGATAAAAAATATGAACCAAAAAATAGCAGTAAATACATATCTATCAACAAATGAATCTAAAAATAAATGAATAAGAAATCTAATGAACAGAATAAATTGTGAATAAAATAGAATCAGAGGCATAGAAATGGAACAGGTTGATGATTCTCAGAGAAAGAGGGTGGATGGCCAGGAAGAGATTAAATAAAGATCTTACATGCATGTATGCATTACCTATGGACACAGACAATAGGGTGGCGAAGGCCTGAGGAGGCGTGGGGACCAAGTGAAGGGAGACAATGGGGAGAAAAAAGAGGGACAATAAAAATTTAAAAAAAATGAGTATCCCTCTCTTCTCTTAAAAATCTCCTATTTTGAATGATAAATTATATGGTCACTCTTTTTTTTTTTAAAGTATGTGTTTTTAATTGATTTCAGAGAGAAAGGAAGAGGGAGAGAGAAACATTAATGATGAGAGAAAAATCATTGATCAGCTTACTGCAGAGTCCCTACTGAGGATTGAGTATGAAACCCAGGCATGTGCCCTGACAGGGAATCAAACTATGACCTTCTGGTTCTTGGGTCGAAGCTCAACCACTGAGTCACACTGATTGGACATGGTCACTCTTATCCTATCAATTCTTCCATGGCATAACCATGGCTAAGGCCTGGTGCCTAAGCAAATGCCCTAGTAGTACACACATGGCCCTGAGAATTCACGGAAGAAGCTGTTCATGAGTTAGGGTATTTGTCCTCCTAGCTCCTCATTGTCACTTCTAGACCATTCTCCAGCCCTCCTCTGTATCTCCGAGCTCTGACATATTATTGGACTTTCCCATCTTGTTGCAGTCATCATTTCTCCTCAACTCTCTCCTCTCATTCCTGGAAGATTTCAGCTCCAGGCTTACTGCCCTTCTCTCCATTATTCCTGATCCTACCATGGTGATTTCATCTGGAGTTAGGGCTTTAAATGCCATCTCAAGCCTGGACTTCTTCCTTAAATGCTAGACTTGCATACATAACCACATCTTTATGAGGATTACTAACAGACATTGGGACTTAATCTGCTGCAAACAAAGCTTGCGCTTCCCTTCCGTCTCCCAAAACCTGTTCCTGTTTTGGTTTTCACCTTCATAGCAATAAAAGGCAACTCCATCCTACAGTGACTCAAGGCACAGAACTTGGACTCACCTCAAATCCTCTATTCTGTCACACCCAATATTGGATCTGTCAGAAAATCTGGGGAATAGCCAGAATCTAATCACATCTCCCTCCCTCCATGGCTCACACCCTGGTTCAATTCACCATCACTCTCCCCTGGATTATGATATTATTCTCTTAGTCTTGCGACTTCGAACTTTTTGTCTCAACAGTTTATTCTAAAGCTAGCAACTAGAGGAATTCTAGTTCAAACTCATATTAGATCATGTCATTCTGCTCAAACCCCTGCAATAGGGTTAAAGTCCAATTCATTATGACCTAGGAAATGCTCTATGATCTGATCCCCTGTAACCATTCTGATCTCATCTCCTACTAACCTACCCCTCACTGGGTTTAATGCAGGCCTGTTGGCCTTCATGTCAGATACATTCCTATCCTAGGGCTTTTGTTCAGGAATTTGCTATTCCTTTGGCCTGGAATACACTTCCTTTGGCGATCCACATGGCTCCCCTCCTCGTTTCCTCATTCCTCCTCCTTCTTAGTAAAGCCATCCACTTGTTAGAACCTTAATCACCTCCACACGAATTCTATTCCCCTTTCCTGATTTATTTTTCTTCTTAGCCCTTGGCATCAACATACCATACATATTACTTATGCATCTTGTTTTTTGGTCTGTCTGTTCCACTAGTATGTAATCTCCTGTGGGCAGGGATTTGATGTATTTTGTTCACTGGTGTTTCTCCAGTGTCTAGAAAAGTGACCAGCACATGTCAGTGGTCAGTGTTCAATAAATATTGGTTGAATAAATGAATTGAAACATCAGTTATAGACACCCTTAGTTTGCTTTTGGAGATTTTGCCACTTTCTAACAAATTCCAAGAACCTTCCTTTGAAGGATAACTAGGATAACTTTCTGCCAATCTTTTTACACAAGCCTGGATCTATGGGAACCCAGACTTTGCCTGCACTCTTCCTAAAAAGGGTGTCCACCACCTCACCTGCTAGCCTGATAGGCAGCTTTTCATTGAACCACAACCTCCCACTCGTTCACTGCACCCTCGTGGAATAAGTCTGTTTCCTGATGGACACAGTCTATGATGGTCCTTCTGACCCTTATTTGTACATCTTACACAATAGCTCTTGCTTATCGGTTTCTTCTCTGACGTGGTTTTGTTTGCTTACCATTCTTGCTGCCCTCCTCCGGACTCAGTGCCTCGCCTACATAAAGGTCCCCCCCGATCTGAACATATGACTCCAGGAGTGAGCCCCAGAGCATACCATGAGATCATCACTTTCCTTGGGATTATGACTCTCTGGCGTGTCATAAAGACAGCATTTGGTGTGGTGATGGCCTCTCTGCCTTGGCTTTGCCTGAGCTGGTGTGGGTATAGGAAGGAGGAAGCGTGGGTGTTTTGGGAGTTTGTGTGCATTGTGGTTGTGATGGGAGGTGGCTAGACAAACTGTGGGCCAGGGAAATCAATAGGTATGGCAGAGATGACAAAGATTGAAACCAGTTATTTTGGAAGAAGACCTGCAGGGTAACCAACATGTGACCTGGGGCGTGGATGGACAGGGAGTAGTGTGAATTCACAAAAACTCTGCTCATGGCCCAACTTCTGAGAAGGTTCCTGAGTTACTCTGGGTGGTCATCCTCCCATCACATTTCTCCATTCTGCCACTAGATGGAGTATTGAGATGGAAGATATGAAGTGGGATTTTTGGCATTTGTACAGAAAAGCTGAAATCTGGATCCTGGGCAGGTTGCTTAACTCTGTACATCAGTTTCCTCATTTGTAAAATAATATATACCTTAAAGGGTTCCTGGGCATAGCTAATGAGTTAAAAAATGCAAAAGTGCTTGTAAACTGTGGAGAACTATAAAAAGGAAACTATTGCCCAGCCAATGTGGCTCAATGGTTGAGCGTCGACCTATGAATCAGGTCACAGTTTGATTCTTGTTCAGGGCACATGCCCAGGTTGTGGGTTCGATCCCGGGCATGCCAGAGGCAGGCCATCAATGATTCTCTGTCATCATTGATGTTTCTTTCTCTCTCACCCTCTCTCTTCCTCTCTGAAATCAATAACAATATATTTAAAAATAAAAAAGACAACTATTTTGACTATATACATGTTTTTAAAATCAAAGTGTTAGGAGGGTAAAAGCTGTTTCTTGTGTTTCTTGGCCCGTACTGGGTAAGAGCATCGAGTTGAACAAGTCGACCATCCCAGATGGCCCCAGTCTAGAAGACCCCACCCCCGGGTGCCTGGGATTGGAGGGGACGCACCTGAAAATGGGGATGACATAGTTGTTGGGGAAGATGCCCACTCGCCCGGTGACCAAGGAGACGC
Organism: Lasiurus cinereus; assembly: GCA_011751065.1. Classification (NCBI taxonomy): domain Eukaryota; kingdom Metazoa; phylum Chordata; class Mammalia; order Chiroptera; family Vespertilionidae; genus Lasiurus; species Lasiurus cinereus. The sequence goes on along the minus strand of JAAGEH010000088.1, from coordinate 4,110,423 downwards.
CCTTGAGCCAGCCATCCTGGTACTTCCCCAGGACCCTGATGCCTTCTCCCCTCTGCAGGTCCAGCTCATCAGGTCCGTGGGCGGAGTAGGAGTGCAGGGCTACAAACCTGGGGGACACAGGACACTGGTGAAGGACAAAGGGGTACACACCTAGGGGAGGGCAGGGGAGCGGCAAAGGGCTAAAGGAGATGGAACCTTCATCCCAGTGGTTAGCGATAACAACCTTGAAAAACTGAAACCTCAATATGTAAGGCAGATAAAGATGGCAGGGAACCCGGTGGAAACAGCCGAGGAGGCCCGATTCCTGCCCTTTCCATGTCCCCCCACCTCTGCAGAATGTTACTCAATTGCAAGTCACTAGTTTAGGCTACACCAGCATTTTGACAATGGGACACTGGCCTACAGTGGAGAAAGGAGCTGGTGACCAGAAATTAGTGGCAGCGGGTCTCAGCCCCAGACGTGATGGCTTTACTGAGGCTGCTTTCTCAGCCTGCTTAGAGGGTTACCCAAGAACACACGTGCAGCCAGCAGGCTCAGGGAAATGAGAGGTTGGCTGGAAGCCTCCTTTCACTCCCTCTCCCGAGAGTAGAAACCTGTTTGCCCCCAGGAGCTAGCTTAATGTAGGCAGGGAAGTGGGCACTGGGCGGGGAGTGGGCAGGTTTAGCTCTAGTTCTTGGGCGCACAGTGGAATGCTGGCTGCACGGTGGGATGGAGGGGAATGGGCTCAGTATGGTGAAAATGCCCTCGGATTAGAGCAGTGATTTTCCACTGTGAAGTCCACTTAGGAGTCGGATAGGCCACATCCAGGTGAGTCGGGGATGAAGACACTGGGGAATAGTGAGGCTGTGGAGTGAGAACACCCGCTGACTAAAGGCGTTAGGAAATAGCCCCACTTGGCATGCCAGCTTCAGGGGCTACTGGTATATGGCCCTCAGGCTAGACCTTAGCAAGTCCTTCTAGATTCTAAGGTCTGTGAAACACTGGAAGGCTTTATCAAATGGGCTGGGGGTGGAGTGTTCTCAACTGCAAGTTCTTCCCCCTAGAAAATGCTGCCTTTTTTTTTTTTAACTGATTACTAAAGCAACATCTATTTATAACCCAACATGAATCTAAAGGAAGACAATAGAAATTGCTCAATACACAATTTCCCAGCAATGTTCTGGTATATAACCTTCTAGTCTCTTTCTACTTTGTGAAATAATGATCTAGAATGATGTGCTTTGCTAATTTGTATTTTTCACCATTATTTATTTCCATTGGCGATTTTAAAGGGAGGGGAGCCGTTGACTCTCTGGATGGGAAGGCTTTGGAGTGCCCAATGGCAGAGGAATGGCGAAGATGATCCCTCTGCACCAGGACCGGGTGGAGGGCTGAGCTTTTTACTCACATGTTAGCCGAGAGGTGCTGCTGGGAGCCAGGCAGACTGACGATGGCCATGGAATGTCCTGGGGAGGCCGGTGTGGCGTGATACATGCTGACCTACACAGGCAGAAAAGACGGCCATGCTGAGTCAGGGAGTGACAAGCCAGGCCCACAGCAGAGCTGCTACAGAGAGGCCTGATGCAGCTGGAAACCAAGTCGTGTCCAGCGCTACCCATCATGGACCATGTCTGTGGTTTGTGGGAAGAGTAGGGCGGGAATACATCGGTTTATGTCCTGGGGAGGTGGCTTGCCAAGGCTGCATTCCAAGATTACTCAGGTAAGACTGAGAATGAAGACCAGTTGGATTGACAGTCAACACTGCCAGACTCCTGGATCCATCCCCGTTGGCCCCTCCCCATCCATCTCCAGTGCATGCATCTCCCTCTCTCTATGAAAACCTGCTCCCAGAATATGATACAACAGCTAATACTGATTGAGAACTTAACACTTGCCAGCCACTTTGAAGTGCTCTACAAGCAAAGGTCATCTTTATTAAAGTTACTGTTGTCCCCATTTTTGGACGAGGAACTGAGAGAAGGAAGGTCAACCAACTAGGATGAAACAAAATGTAAAACCAGGTTGCCTAGGTGCCCCCACCCTCTCATCCCCACCTCCCAGCTTCTCAGTGACTTACGGAAGATGAATCTGAACCCTTTCCACATTTTTTCCAGGACAAAGAGGGAGCAACAAAGGTATAAGCTTTTGGAAACTGTCTGCTCTCCTGGAATCTTGCCTGTTATCTAACTGACTACCTTGCCTAGTTCCTTCTTGGCACATATCACAGACTGTAATCATTTCCTTATTTACGAACCATTCCTCCACTAGATTCTAAGTTCTATGAAGCAGGGACTGCATCTTGTTCATCACTATATTTTTTTTATGTACTCAATATATTGTTGTGGCTTAAAGAACAAGTGAATGAAAAAGTTTTCCTACCAAGGACTAAGGAAACTTCATTCATCTCCATGCCATCCAGAGTAAATACATTCAATCTGTCTCAGTTACCCACTCATAAGTCATGGTAACTATGTACAGGTGCCCTTTTAGGGCTCTGGTTTTGAAGGGTACTGTTGAGTCTGAGTGTTTGGGCAGGTGTGAATGCCTCACCGAGTGCATCTGTCTCTGGCTCTCTGTGCAAGTGTGTATGTTTGTTCAGAATTCATGACAGTTGTATGTGGATATGTAATGGAATTGGTCTATTATAGGTCTGATTTTGTTCATATATGTGGGTCTATAAGTTGATATGCACATATGCCATGTGTGATTATATGTATGTATGGTTGTATATATGATTGTAAATGTCTATCTGGGATTCTGTGTGCTTGTGTATGAACTTTAGAGGTATGTGCAGGCATGTATGACTATAGTTTTGTGTGTGTTGATGGTTGTGTAAATGTATATGATTGTGACATTATTAAAATCCAGTTACAGGATCAGGAACCATTCTACTCAGGTAATAATCGGTGTTGGTGGTAATGTAGAGAAATTGAAACTCTTATACAGTGCTGATGGGAATGTAAAAGTTGGCAGTTCCTCAAATGATTAAACATAGAATTACCATATTACCCAGTAAGTCCACTCTCAGTACATACCCAAGGTCACACAAAAATTTGTACACATGTTATAGCAGCATTATTCATAATAGTCAAAAGGTGGCAATAACCCCAATGTCCATAGACTGACGAATAGATATACAAAATGTGGTATATCCATGCAATGAAATATTACTCATCCATAAAAGTAAAGTATTGATACAGGCTAGAACATGGCTAAATCCTGAAATCATTTTGCTAAAAAAAGCCAGAGGCAAAAATACTACATTGCATTATTCCATTTTCATAAAATATCCAAAATAGGCAAGTCTATAGAACTAGAAAGTAGATTAGAGGTTTTTAGAGGCTTGGGGACAGAGGTAGATATGGGGTTGATAGTTAATGGGTATGAGTTAAAGGGTACAAGATTTCTCTTTGCAGTGATAGTTAATTGGTATGAGAGATAAAGGGTACAAGGTTTCTCTTTGCAGTGATGAGATGTAAAATTCCAGTAGTAATAGTTGCAAATGTCTGTGGATATATATAAAAGCCACTAAATTGTATACCTTAAAAAAGGTGGATTGTATGATATGTGAATTCTATCTCAATAAAAGTCTTAACAAAAAGAGGATTCCATGGTCACACATCTGAGGTTAATACTTCGTCAAATGTTCTGATCTTGGCAATAAAATATTGTCATACTGGTTCCCTCAAACAGAGATGAAAAGGAGCTGGCTCTGGGATGGGCAGGTCCTTTCCTGTGACTGGGCAAGGTAATCCCTGCCGGGCTTGGGAGCTGTGCCAGGGTGAGCCTTGTTATGTGAATAACTAATCTTATGTTTGTAGAGACTGTGGAAGCACTGATTAAGCAGCATGAACTTCACTTAGCACCCACGACTTTCCAATGTTATGTTTGCGGAAAAAGTCCTTCCATCCATAAACACTATTAATCTTTAGGGAGGAGGGAGTTGCCAGAATGCCAACCCACCCCCTCCACTGCACCGGGCTCTCTCTCTTTTCTTCTCTAGGCTTTCCTGGAAAGGGAGTATTTCCTCCTATTTGGTACATGGTACCAGGCCAGGACTGAAATTGGTGGGCCTATGATGGAATTCTTTCTAGTATGGAACAGTAAGGGAGGTCAGAGTGTCGGGTTTTGAGGTGTTTTGGAGGGGAAGGGAGAACATGAATGGAGGAAAAGGAGGGAGAGAGGGGGAAATAGTGGATGACTCTGAGTGGGGAAGACAGAAATGAGACAAAGGCACAGTCAGTCTCAATGGGAGAAAGAGAAGGCTTCAGAGGCATAGAAGGGAGAAGGGAGAAGAAAGAGAAATTTTGAAAATGATGAGAAAAATTCTGACCACTCATTAAAAAAAAAGACAACACAATAAGAGCAAAAACAAGATATATTGAATGGCCAATAAGTACATAAAAAGATGATCAACATCAACAATCATACAAAAATGCAAGTTGAAACCACTATAAACCTAAAAGATTGGCTAAGATGATATTGATGGACCATACCAAGTGTTGGTGAGCATGTGGAGCAACTAGAACTCATATACTGCTTGTAAGAATGTAAATGGTGTCACCACACTGGAAAACAGGTTGGCCATTTAAAAAAAATAAAGTTTAATATACATTTATCATGCTACTCCTCAGCAATCCTACTCACGAGTCTTTATCAAAGAGAAATGAAATCATGTCCATACAAGGACTTGTACATGAATGTTCACAGCGGCTCTATTCATTTCAGACAGAAACTGGAAATAGCACAAATGCCAAGTAACTGGTGAATGAACAAACAACTGTAGTTTAACGACAGTGGCATACACCTCAGCAATATGTGAATTTTAACACCATCCTAAGTGAAAGAAGCAGGACATCCAGGACTACATGTTCTATAATGCCATTTATATGACATTCCTAAAAAGCCAAAACTCTAGTGACAGAAAACAGATGAAAGATTACCAAGAGCCAGGGGTGGTGAGAAAGGATTCCAAAGGCAGAGCCAAAACGGAATACACGAATGAATGGATGGATGAATGACTGGAGTGACAGGAAAAGAGAGGAAGATAGACAAAGGCAGGGAAAGAGGAAGACAGAAGCAGACAGAAATGAAGGCCCTGTTCGGGAAAAGAAGACAACCACATAGGTAGATGGCCAGCTTCTGAGGAGGCAGGTCTGTTCCTGCCCCTGGCGTCGAAGATGGAGGCCCAGCCCTCCTGAGTGAAAGAGCCTCGTGAGTGGTTCCCTGGGGTCAACTGTGACCTCAGGTCCCTGGGTCCTAGAGGTCTGAGGCCAGATGTGAGGTCCTCCAGCAACGGGTACTTCCTGGCACAGGATTTGGGGACCTGAGCAAGATTAGAGAGTGGGTGTAGATTTGAGAGTATTTCTGCTCCAATCTAAAAACATTTTTCTTCCTTTTGAAGGAAATGACTCATTTCAAAAGTCTTTATCAGAAACAGAAGCATCCACAGCTGTGTGGCCTCTGGGTGTTTTCAGGTCTGGAGGTGTTAAATGAGGGAGGAAAGTGGCTTGGAGCCTGGCACAGCATTGTTACAACGTTCTGCTGGGCCCACCGCCTTTCCCAGCAGCCACGCAGGCGTAGAGAATGCGGCTCCCTCCCTGGACCTGGACAGGAGATCTAGCTTCATGCTCGGGCATGTGGCTCTAGTGTTTACCAGGATGTGTGATCTTGGGCAAGTGATGGAATTCTGGGGATCTTCCATTTCCTCAATGGGGCAATAATGGCATCTCTCTCATAGAGTTGTTATCTGGATGAAACAGCACAACCCATGTAAGTTTAAGTTTAGCACACGTCAGTGCTCAATGAACATGACTGACTTGGTTCTGCAAAGAGATTAGCTGCTGCATATCGTGTGTGGATGGTGTGGATGGAGGCCTTGGATTGAGAGCAGGACCCAAGAGTGTAGTGCGGGATGGGAACAAGCAACCCTACCCCTCTCTTCCGGAGGAAAGTGTCCTCAGATTTTTAAATGTGAGTTTGCTGTCCTCCTCCCAGCCCTACTGTGGCATGCAGCTATTTCCTCCAGGGCTCAAACCTTGATGGGATGGGGGACTGTTTTCTCAGTAGAATGCAGTCCATTCCAGAAGGGCCCATTATAGTCCTGGATCTCAGGATTCCCAGGAGCTAACAGGGGCCTTAACCTACATAGTGTTCCTTCAGGCTTGAGAGATGAGTTGCATTTTAGAGACAGAAGATTAGGCATTATTTGTTAGTTTCTGTACCCACCACTGTGGATAATCTGGAGTTGACCATCTATTTTTATAAAATTAAAAACTCTTTCCTCTATAGATCAAGAGACTTAAGAGCCACAAGCAGGAATTGCAATGTGTGAACCTTATTTGGCCCTAAGCACTGGGATTAATGCAATGAGCAAAACACACAAGGCTCCTCTTTCCCCATGTGGTACTCAACAAGTTCATGGGGGGAGGTGATTAAATCCATAATTATATAAGCATGGTGCATGTTGGGCAGGGGAAGTTCAAGGTGCTCTGGGCACCGTCGTGCCAGGAGACACTTGCCTTGGTTGTCAAGAGGAATTTCACTCTCAGACTCTACAATTCTAAAGCTAACTTACTGTACCCAGGCCTCATTGGCATTATCCCCATGTTTAGAGGTGAGGAAAATGGGATAAAAGATTGCATGACTTTCTGGAGGTAGCCAGCAAATGGGTGGTCAAGTTGATACCAGAAGCAAGGAACATAGGCTTGGAACCCTTTCTGTTAGGAAGCCACGGTCAACACTTAGCATTTCCAGACCTCAATGTGGCTAAGAGGTTGCATGTATGAGGCATGTTTGTACATCCTAGGAAAACAAAGTATCCAGCCAAATTCAATGTTCTGTTTTTATGTTCCTGGATACACTGTATTCATGATGACCACTGTCCCTGTCAAGTGTCCCTTGTAATATGAAATAGATCAGATAGCAGGTGGAATGTTAAGTTGTTTGTGTTTGTCTCTCTGCTCCCTTCCCTGACAGAACAGAGGTCCCAAGAGTAGACAATGTCCCTGAGAGTAGATACTGTCTGAGCTGTGAAGACAACTAAATTTATATTTGCCAGGTAGTCCTCGAAGCTTAGACTGTTCTCTATGACCTGGCGCCTGCATTCCTCTCCAGACTTACCTTTCTCCTCTTCCCTTTCACTCCTGGCCTTTGCTCACCTCCCAGCCCCCACCCTGCTCTGTGACTTCCTTTGTAATTAAACATGTTAAATGATAAATACATTATGCATCCAAATAAGTGTATATAACTTTATGTGTCTTTTAAAGAGTAACAAAACTAACACCTGTATATGTACCATCCAACTTAAGAAGTAGAGGGAAAATAGGAATGGAATGTTGTACTGAGAGCTCCTCTGCATATTCCTCGACAATCAGATCCCCTCTTCACCCCCACCCCTTACCCCAGGGTAAGTGTAATACTGAAATTTGTGGTAATCATTCCAATGCTTTTCTTGTAATTTAAAATAGTTTTTAGTGATTTTAGAGAGTGAGGAAGAGGGAGAGAGAAAGGAGAGAGAGAGAAGCATGGATGTGAGAGAGACATCGATTGGCTTGTGACTCCCACCGGGGATCAAGTTGGCAACCCCGGCATGTGCCTTGACTGGGAATTGAACCAGTGAACTTTCAGTGCAGAGAACTATGCCTAACCACTGAGCAACACGGCCAGGGCTTTTCTATGTAATTTTTAACCACCTTGGAATACATCCCCAAACATTGTTTAGGTTTGCTAGTTTTAAAATAGACTTAAAAAATTATTATTTTTAATTGATTTTGAGAGAGAGAGAGAGAGAGAGAGGCAGAAGAAGAAACACTGATCAGCTACTTCTTGCACACCCCCTACCAGAGATCAAGCCTGTTACCAAGTGTGTGCCCTGACCTGGAATTGAAGCAGCAACCATTCAGTGTATAGGAGACACTCAATCAACTGAGCCACACCAGCCAGACCAGGTTTGCTAGTTTTTAAATACATTATAAACAGATTCATATTGTGTGTATTCTTCTGTAACTTGCATCTTTTGCTCAGCACTAAGTTTTTGTGGCTAATTTTCACTGCGGTCTCATATTTCATTATATGCATATGCCATAATTTAACCATTCTATCATTTGCATGTCATTGGGGTGATGTTCGGTTTGGGGTTGCTATGAATGATGTTGCTATGGACATTCTTGTGTATGTCCCCTGTGCACATGTACAAGGTTTTCCCCAGGATATACAGCTACAGGTGGAATTGATAGGCCACAGGGTATGAGCCTGCTCAGTTTTATTAGGTAATAACAGACTTTCCCCAGCGTGGCTGAAACAATTTACACATCTGCCAACAGCGAATGACAATTCCCATTACCCCACAACCTCCCCAGCATGTGGTAAGGCCTAGTTTTCTAATACTTGCCTATGGTGGGTATGAAATGATATCTTATTGTGGTTTCAAAAGAATTTATCTGGGTATTAATGAGCTTGAGTGTCTTTTCAAATGTTTATGAGTCATTCCTATTTCTCTTTTTTTTTAAATTAAATTTATTGAGGTGACATTGGTTAATAAAATTATAAAGGTTTCAAGTATATAATTCTATGATAGATCATCTGTATATTGATTGCAATGTGTGCCCACCACCCAAAGTCAAATCTTCTGTCATCATATATTTGGCTCCCTGTTTCTTCTATGAAATGCCTATTCATATTCTTTGTCTATTTTTCCCTTCTCCTGGGTTATTTTTATTATTTCCTTATGAAGTTATGGAGTCTAATGTATTTTTTTAGTTCTAATATTTTGAATATGAATTATTTGTCGCTTGTATTTTTACTATGTGGTGTCCTTTGATGAACAGAAGTTCTTTTTAATAGTAAAATTTACAATATATCCCTTGCAGGAATCTTGAACATAATTTTTTTTTATCTCAAGGTCATAAAGATGTACTTCTACACTGTCTTCTGAAAGCTTTATAGTTTTGCCCTTCACATTTAAGTGTTTGATGCAGCTAGCATTGATTTTTGACAAGGGGAATCCAATTTCATCTTTTTTGCACATGGATACACAGTTAGCCCAGCACCATAGTTCATCCTTCCTTCTGATCTGCAAAGTGCACTCTGTCATGAATCAAGTCTCTAGGCTGTATCTATTTCTGGGTTCTCCAGAATGTTCTGTTGGTTTAATAGAAGCCATATGCTAAATCTATGCCCTCTTAATGCTATAGCTTTATAAATAAAACCTGATATCTGAGAGGGCAGATCCCACTCCTCACCCAGCCAAATTCTATAATCTTCTTCTTTAGAAACATCTTGGCTGTTGGCTTTTTATTCTCCCATTTAAAGTTTTGAAGCCCCTTTTGACTTACAAACAACCCACTGGTATTTGGTTTTATAGGTAAATTTGGGGAGAATCAATATCTTTAAAATAGTAAGTCTTCCAATCCAAGAGCATGACATAATTCTTCACGTATTTTAGGTTTTTAAAAAATCTCATTAAACAAGGTTTTGCAAGTGTTCTCCATAAAAGACTTGCATGTCTTTTGCAGAATCTATCTTAAGGGACTTAAAGAATTTAGTTGCTGTTGTAAATGGTATTTTAAAAAATATTTTTCTAATTATTATACAATTGGCTTTCCTGTATTGATTTGTGTCCAATAACCATGCTAAGCTCGTAGTTATTCCTAATACACTTTTCTAGTTCTTTTGAGTTCCTTATTGAGAGAATAATATTATCTGCAAATAATGGCTGCTATGTTTCTTTCTTTCAAATACTTGACCTTTTATTTACTTGCCTGCTCTCCAGTGCTGGCCAGGCACTCCGGGAGGAACAGTGTTATGCAGAAACACACAGGCATTCTGTTCTTTTTGTTAATCTTAAAGGGAATGACTTCAACATTTCATCATTAAGTACGATGTTTGCTGTCGATTTTATATAGATTTCATTTACTCTGTTAAGAAAGTTCCCTTTTATTTCTAGTTTGCTAAGCTATTAAGAAATATAATGAATGGCTATAGAATTTTATCATTTTTCTCTATCTATTGAAAAGATCACTTGGCTTTTCTCCTTTAATCTATTAATATAATAAATTTCACCAATCAATTTTGTGTAATTTATTAAACCAACTTTTCTTGGGAAAACACAATATCCCATATATTTCTGGGTTCAGTTTGCCAATAGATACAGAAGGTTTTTTTGTAGCTGTTTACGAGTGAGGTAGAACTCAAATTTTTCTTATGTTATTGTTTTCCTGGTTTTGATAATAATACCTTAGCATCATGAATAAATTGGGGAATGTTTTCTTTTTCCCCCATTCTTTGGAAGCACTTGTAAAGAATGAAAGTATCCCCTTCCTGAAAGTGTGAAAAAACTCACCTGGGTAACTGTCTGGATCTGGGGTTTTCTGTGTGGGAAGATCTTAAGTTACTGATTCAATTTCTTTAACGGTATAATACTATTCTGAAAGGTTGTCAAGACCTATTTACCAGATATAAAATGTTTTTTTCATAAACCCTGTTTGCTGAAGATAGATTCCTGATTTATTTATTTGCCTTTTGGCCTCTGTTGGGGAGAAAAAGTGGTGCTTAGAACATGCGCATAGAAGCTTGGAAAACCCTAGCCGGCATGGGTCCCCATATTTATTGTCAGTTCAAGTCCTTTGAGAACTCCATGGGGACATTCACTGATCAGGTGGATTTCTGCACTTCCTTGAGACTCTCTGCAGCCATTGCTAAGAGAATGGACTTTGGAGGCCGTCTGAACTGGGTTTGAGTTTTGACAATGAAACCTACTGGCTGTGTGAGTCTCAGACTTAATTCTTCTGAGCTTTAGTGTCCTCATCTATAAAAAGGGACAGTAATAGTAGCTACCTCATAGGATTTTTGTGAGAATTCAATGTGACCATGCGTGCAAAGTACTTTGCACGATGTCTGCCTCTATGAAATATCAATAAACAGCCACCATTGTTACTGCTGTGAGGTGGGAGACATACAAGGCAGATGGGCGAGGAGATGAGGCCGATTCCCTTTGGGTAGGGCCCGTGATGGGTGGTTGACCCTATGTGTGGGGGACATGTATTCAGGAATCTTTTTTCTGACACTGGATGGGGATATTCTCATGCACTCTGAAGCTTCTGGGGAAGGCTGAGGGCTGAAACTCTATATAGTTGGGCTCTGCACTGGTTTTTTGGGGAAAAGGCTGAAAATGCAACCTTCTCTCCAAACCACAATGACAGAATCCTGCTCCCTAAGTCAGGTCCTTGAGTTGGTGGGTAGTGTCCTCAGCCCTGTCACTCCCTGTTCTGTTTCCTACCTCATGCTTTCCCAAGCCCAAAGGCCTGCTGCCTTCAAGGCAGGATTTTAGCACCAAAGCAGAGTCTGGAGGAGTGAGGCTTATTAGTGGTTTTTGCAACACCAAAACCCTAATTATAACCCTTGTCCTCCTCGTCGTAACAGTCCACTCAGAGAAGTAACTGCTTGGCCAGAGCAGTAATTAAATCCTCTCACCAGGCTTCATGAAAGGCCAGAACATTTAAACAAGCGAAGTTCCTGTTAAGTCTGCTGTGGGCCTCCTCATGGCATTTATTCAGAGAAGATGCTTGTTGCACATCTGCCAGGTCCTGGCACCTGGCGAGGTCCTGGGGATTGGTGACAAAGGCCACTGCTCACTGGGACAGTGCAGACGGTGTGAAAAACCTGCCACCCATCCTACACTGGGGTCCTTCCCTCACAGTTTCCAGACAGGAGCACCCCAAAGATGAGCAGCCTCGGACCCTCTAGAAATTCCCATGTTCTACCCATCTCTGAGAGAGACCACAGGACCTACATCCTTGGTAAGCAGCTTGTTATGGTGGAGAGAGGGTGACTGGCAGTTATTTCCCGAACTAAGAAGCCTGGATGTGCAAGACAGAGTTGGGTGGGTTTTGCCTGGCTGTTCCCCTCAGCTAGACCCTCTCTAGCTCATGTGCTGGACGTAGTCAGGAGGAGTTTGCCCAGTTTCCGGGACCCCTGCAGAGATGTCTGAGAAAGGATTTACTTCCCAGTCATTTCCACCATGGGGGTGTTACGGCACACTCTTATGGCTTTCATAAGGCGTAGGCAGCAGAGTGGGCATTGGCTCTGAGCAGAGATTTGGCAAAGCCTGAGGGAGGGCTATGGCAGCATTTGCACAGTCACACAGGATGCTCAGGTGGCCGTTAGTCAGAACAGAAATGTCACTACACCCAGCATCACTTCACCCTGGCACAGGCCAGATTAAATAGCTGTCTTGGTGAAATGCCCAGGGACTCAGGTTCGGATTCACTATATGAATCTTGAAAACCTTGAAGCCCCTTCCCTTGGCTTTAGAACCCGAGAATGAAAGAGCTGGAAAGGGCCTTGAAAACAGCCTCATTTAATCCTCCGAGCTCCCGGAGGGGAAATGCGGGGTCTGGTGGCTGAGTCAGTTCAGGCCCATCATTGGGGGAAGGGAATCAGGTCTTGGAAGCTAGTGTAAGCAGTTGGTTTACATGACTTGTTTTCCAGACTATGTGTCACTCATTTTTAACAAATATTTACTGAGATTTCCATGTGCCTGGCTCTATCCTCATGGAGCTTATATCCTAGTGAGCAGGCAAAACAACAATCACACACAAATCTGAAAGCAAGGAAGCAAAGAGTCAGATATGCATTATAAAGGAAACCGAACAGCTGGAGTGACCTGCCATAGATCGGATGTGACCTGTAGTAGATAGGATGTTGTTGATTCTCGCTAGGATGACCTGGGCCATGAACTTCATTCAAAACCGACCTGTTCCCCACCCCTTGCACCTGGAAAGATGCCTTTGTAGGGCACTCGGCTTTAGAACTAGGTCCTATGCACCGAGAGTGCAGGGACGGCATGGGGCTGAGGACATCAGCTGAAGGCATGCTTTTCCCATATATGGGAGGCCAGTCTCGGAGGCAGGGTTTCCTGGCCTCCAGCCCAGGGCACAGGTGTTTTTGTCCTTCTGACAGAAGTCCCAGATGCTAAAGCACGAACGCACGGGCACACCCTCAGCAAGGGAGGGCATTGATTAAGCTCTAAATCCCCACAGCTGGCAGGGTATGAGCAAGCAAGGCAAGATGATGAGGTTAGCAGAGCGTGGCAGTGACACCCTTTATCCCTGGTATGTGACATTTGTAGAGACCTCACTCTGTCGATCACATACATTCTTATTCCTTTAGTCCTCACCTTATAAGAACCCACTCATTCATGCTCATTTATGCCTTCTTTCTTTCATCAAACCTTTCAATTACTTAACTCCTACATTATTCAGCCTCTTATTTATGTTTATCGACCCATGTACACTTACACCTACATTCACTGGGGTTTGCTTACTTCACTCAACACATTCAGTTAACTGTTCCTAAATGTTCCTCCATGTCAGGCTCAGCTGGGATTAACCCTGGAGGGACCAGCAGGTACCAGGTACTCCAGGGGCTCAGTAAGTCTTCGTTGTATGGAAGGAAGACAGGCATGTGGCAGGCGCAGGGTGCTTGTGAACAGGCCCAGGAAGGCAGCAGTCAAGGCCAAGGCAGCAGATAAAGGTGCAAGAGCTCAGTGGGCCTTTTCAGCTGCGCCCAAGGAGTGGGAATGCTTTGTTCGAGTTTCTGACTCTGCCCTCTGTGTCCTCAGAGCTGCCCCCGTCCTCAGTCATGAGGAAGCATGCCTTTCCTAGCTGACGTGCCTAGAAACAGACACACCGGTGTTGGCAGTATTCTTTGCATAGGTGAGCAGGTTTTGTTATGCATCTCGTTGTGCAATTTCCCACCAGGGCTTGACTGTTTGGGGTGGGCAGAGAAGGAGAAGGCTGGATATTGTATCTCCCGAAGCTTTGATCTACGATAAACATTCTTTTCCTATGAAAAAAAACTGGTCCATTTCCTTAAACACTTCTCTTTCCTTTTCTTCTTGAAGAACATTGTTACTCACCCAAAATAAAATTCCTGAAGCATTAACGAAGGGTTGTGCTAGGGGCCTGTGTTCCACGGGAACAATCTGTTAAGAACATGCCCGTTTTGTGCCCTCTGTAGAAGCCCCCGTGGAGAAAGCCTGTGGAGACCTGTTGTGCAGCTCGTGCCCTAAGAAGGCGTATGGCACACCCAGTAGCTTATTTGCCGAATAAACCCAGGTACATCCCTAGCCCAGGATAGCGCCAGCTAGGATGATAGAGAATCGTTGCATCTTGGAATCGTTGTCCAATGTTAAGATGAGGAAACGGAGGCTTGGCAAGGTTGAGCCACAGGGCCATGTTCTCTGTGCCATTAAGGAATGTCCGTGCCCCGGTGTTTCTCTGCACTCCCTTCCTTGTCCCCAACTGCTGCCCTGTACACGCCTCTTTCCTTGCCCTCCTCGTTTATTTTGCTTCTCTTGTTTTTCCTTCTTGCTGGATTCTGTGAGAGAGAGAGTTTTACAGGCCCCAGTGGCCTTGGATATCAATTACCCCTGCTTCTGGCTCCCAGAGCTATAAAGTCTGAGCTAACGTGTTTGAGGTTCAGGCTGGGCCGCTCCCTCTCTCACCCGGGCAGGGCTGGGTCTCCGGAGCAGCTCACCTGCCAGGATTAATTGGGCAAAATGATGATGTAAAGCTTAACCTCTCTTTGGAGAAATGCTGAATCAAGGAAGCACGCTGCACAGCAGGGCTAATTACCGAATCTGCTTCGGTCACCAGAAATCAGAAAGGCTGTGCCCCAGAGGACCCCAGGGGCTGGGGCAGGGCTGGGGAGCGGGCACAGCAGGCATCGCAGGCACCAGGAGGACTGGCGTTTTCTGGTGTGACTTTGGAACAAAGGGAGCTGGGGCTGAGGAGAGGTGCATGCCGGGCTCACAGCATCTCCTTCATCTCCTGGCTGATTTCTGTTATCCTTCAGGTCTCCCTCGGAAGACCACTTCCTCCAGACAGACTGCCCTGACCTCTCAGACGAGGTGGGCCCTCCCTCCCAGACTCTGTTCCCCGTCCTTAAACCTCACAGCTCTTTGCACACTCATAATCTTCTCCTCAGGTATTTATAACACGTTGTTTAATATTAGTCTTCTCTGCTGGCCTGGACGGTCCATGAGCGTAGGGAGCATGTGTGTCTTGTCCACTGTCTCACCTGGGCCTGGTGCACGGGAACACCCAGCAATCCTTCCTTGGCAGCTTCACTGAGGAGCTTGGGCAGCCAGGACCCACCCACCACTCCAGGGGAGGATGGGCTCACAGAGAAAACCAAAAGGTGCAGAAAAGGGTGGAGAGAGGGCCTTGCCTCCTCCTTTGTCCAAAGTCCTTTCTCCTGCGCTCATTCTTGGCTTCCCTGCCATGGGTTCCCATGGGGACTGCAGCTCAGGGCCTGAGCTGAGTAAGAGCAGGTGTCCCAAGACCCCCTAGATCCAAGCAAAAAGCCCTTTCTTCCTTCCAGAATTCGCTGCCTATCAAGGCAGTGAAGGGGCTTTTGGAAGCCCTGCCCTGAAAGGCAGGCTCCCACACATCATCCATCTGAAGTGAGGGGCTGGTGAAGGTCATTCTCAGCAAGGCCTGTTGGCACATGCCAGCCTTGGGGAGGTGGCTCTGGGGGATCGTTATAGCTTCCTGATTTGACCCAACATTAATGACAGAGTGAACGGCTATTGAACTGCTTACCACTGCCAACCCCTGGCTATGAGCTCATGTACGCGCTTTGCCTTGTTTTATCTTCACAGCAATCTTGTGAAGTTAAAGACATTGTCCTCATCAGCTCCATTTTACAGATGGAAAGCTGAGGCCCAGAGAGATGATGTAACTTGCCCAATGTTATACTTACTGCTCAGCAAGAGGCAGGGGGAGAGTTCCATCTCAGAGTTGGCTGACCCCAAAACTCATATTTTCTCACTCTCCTGCCTGTGCTGAGAAGCTCTGAAAAGCTCTCTGCCTCAGAGAACTCCGACACCTGCTGGGGCTGAGGGAGCTTGGCAGTAGACAAAAGAAACAGGTTCCTTGTGGGAATGTGTGCTTGAGCAGAAGGAAGCATCCCTACCATGACCAGGGTTAACCAAATAATAGGAATGGCTCTTCCTGCTGTTCTCTGATCTTCAGAGTGTGCTGTTAACAAATTAAGCAGCAGGATACTCTGCCAGCTCAATTTATCATCCCACCTGGAAAACCAGGCAATGGCGGCCTGGAGAAGCATAATGCAATTAGCGGGTGGGAGGTGGGTCAGAGTCTCTAGGCCAGTGGTCGGCAAACTGCGGCTCTCGAGCCACATGCGACTTGATGGAACCTCAGGTGGTGATGGCTCAAGTCTTATGCTAATAATGGCTATTGTGACTGTGACTACGTGGCTCCAGGATGAGGCATTACATGACATAGGGATATGTGGTTCCATCTGAAATTGCGACTAGTTCATTTATTTTTTGGGGGAAGACCTTGAGTCTGTTATGAAAATAGCTTCTGTGTCAATTGTTTTTGTTTTTGTTTTGTTTTTCATATAAAAATGAGACAAGATCACCTCCATATCTGCTAGTAGTTTGTGAAAAATATACCTTAGGGCAGTGGTTTGCAAACTCATTAGTCAACAGAGCGTCAAATGGCAGCTTGCAAGCCACATGTGGCTTGTGAGCCACGGTTTGCCGACCGCTGCCTCAGGGGATTCAGATAGGAAGGATCATCTAGATTTTGGAAGATGCTTGGCTCATTCCCTGCCCTAAGTCAGGGGTTCCCTGCAATCACACTCATGATGAGATACTCCAAAGGCTCTGCTTGGAGGAAAGGAGCTTCCTGAGTCTGGCTAACCCTTGCAAAGGCCCTGCATGGAAGGACCTTCTCATTTGGCAGATGAGGACACGGAGGCTCAATGTCAGTAATTAGGCGGCAAAACCATGGCTTTGTCTGACTGAAAGCCTTTTTATTTATACTAAGCTGCCTTTCTCTACAGGGAAAAGCAAAAAGCAAAGCACAACCCAACAAGAAGAGTATTCTATAGGCTCCTTTAGCACGTTCAATATTTGATTTCTAAGAATCTATGTGCTGGAGAGATTTCTCCTTGCACCTCATGAAATCCTCCATGTTATGATTTATGCCCCTTTCTCTTCTGGACACCAGAACATGAAACCAGTATATAAACCCAAGTTTGGAAAAATAAAGCCATTGCCCCATCCCCGCATGAACCCTGAAGCCCTTTCTCCTCCAGGCTGGACAAACCTCAGCCTTTTCTCCTGGCCATAGCCCAGTGTGGGAACCAGACTCAGGAGGGGCGGGAGAGTGAACACATGGCCAACGGGGCCAGGATGCCAAGGCCAGCCTGAGGGCAGTGATAAGGATGTAAACAAGAAGACTGGCACAGGCAGGCAGGGAAAGATTAGCCCAGCTGGCAGTGGCCGGTGGAAAAATGGGTAGCAGTTCAGTGATGTCAAACATGCCAGGCAAGAAGGTGGTGAGAAATGAGCCCTGTCTCTGAGCTCTGGGAACCCAGGAGCAAACAAGAGGGAAAATGAGAGAGAGAGAGAGAGAGAGAGGGGGAGAGAGAGAGAGAGAGAGAGAATATAGTGGTTGAGGTATGAACTTCGGCTGCCCAGTATGTGGTGAGGGCCTATGATGTGCATGCTTTGAGATCATTATGAAATAATTTAGGTAAAACTCACAGGATAGCATCTTACACATCATCAGCTCTCAAAAATTAGTAGTCAATCTCATAGAAGAATTGCAGGAAGAATGATAGATTTAGAATGTCATCATTTTCAATCCCAAATGAAATATGTTCATGAATAAAACCTCAAATCATTAGGTGAAATGCTGATGGGGAGCCTCATAATGGATGGAGAAGGCTGACACACCTGGATCTGAAACAATTTTAACGCAAAATGAAAATGAAGGTACATGGACCCCCTACCTCCTGACATATGCAAAAATTAACTCCAACTGCATCATACAACTAACTGTGTTAGAACTATAAAACTCTTACACAGAAACACAAGGAACAAAGGAAAGAGGAGGTCACCAAGAAAGTGCAAAGGCAATCCACAGACTGAGAGAAAATTTCCACATTATGTATCTGATTAGAGACTTGCAGCTAAAATGCATAAAGAACACTTATGACTCAAGAAGAAGGTAACTAACCCAACTAAGAAATGGGCGAAGGATATTAATAGACAGTTCTCCAAAGAACACATGTCCAATAAACACAGGAATAGCTCCTTAACGTCATTGCCATCAAGGAAATGAAAACCCAAGCAACAATGGATGCCACTTCATACCCACTAGGATGCCTATCACAAAAAGGACAGGCAATAAATGTTGGTGAAGATGTGGAGCAACCGGAACCTTCACACACTGCTGATAGGAATGCAATGTGGTGCAATCACCTTGGAAACTAGTTGGCAGTTCCTAAAACAGTTAACTATAGAGTTTCCATATGATCTAATAATTACACTTCTAGGTATAAATTCATTCCTGTAAATTACCTTAGAAGGAGGATTAGCTAAACATCTTAACCGTAAATTACCCTGTAAATGTGTCCAAGGGAAAAAATTATCTTAATAGCAAGTAGAAACCATCTCTCATGGTGCTCCTGAGTACTATAAAGTTGGGTTGGGAGATTCCTCTGAAAAATGAAGACAAAGGGATACTCTGGGACAGGATCTAGACTTAATGGTTCAAGCTCCATGAACTCGAATAAAATGAATAAAGAAATCACTTTATTCAGAATTTTTCAAATATAGGATCCAAAGGAGTCAGCTTTATAGACTTCAGAATTCCCCAAAGTGCATGCCAGCTCATCCTCCCAGGAGCCCAGGGGAGATGCTGGGACTTGTCATCAGCATCCTGGAATGGGGCAGAGGTGGGGAGGGGTAGGGAATTGTATTCCTTAGACTGACTTCTGCAGCCTTTTCCTCTCTGTCTTAGCTCTCTTTTTCTGGATAATTATAAGAGGGAAAGGGATTGGTAATTGTTTAAGTAAGTCATAGGCTGCTGCTTTGTTTTTTGATTCTTGAGGCAAAATATGTTATTGGGAACCTTTACTGGGGCTTTGGGAAGTCAACAGCAACGTAAATGAATAAAACACCATCCTTGTCCTTCAGTTTTCAATCTGGTGAGCAAGGTGGTAAGATTACACATGGTATTTATAGTACAAAGAACCAGAGTGTGAGCCATGCACTGTGGCCACAGGGGAGCGAGATTAATTCTGCAGGGGAGGGGAAGGCAGAGCTGCCACGAAGAAATGGTAGGCATACGGGGCTTTGGGGTATGCAGAGGATCGTGACAGGCAAATGCATCAAAAGAAATTCCTGGAGGAATAGCATTTATTTATTCCACAAGCCTTTGTTCATGATAACACTGGGCAAAAATCTAGAAATACTTATAATCCACAGCCTTCTGAATTAAAAAACACACAAACTATTAATACCCTGCCGTGGTTCCCTGGGAATAGTATATGCATATGCCACATTTTAGAATTCTCACTGTTTGTGAAAACTAGGAATACTTGTTTTGAATTCCATTAGTATTTTCCACTCCTGACCAGTCTCTCTGTAGATGAGGTAAATGAGCAGGAAGAAGAATTAAAATGACACATGGAAAGTGATTTGGCTAAATCTTTTGAGAAGCCAATTTACAGCTGAATCAGCTAGCTGAATCCACTGAATGTGGGCTGTACTTTATATATCTGTCTATATATAAAGAATAGTTTCATAAAAATTTGTCACTCTTTGGCTTAATTGTGAGTCAATAGGCCCCTGTGTGTGTGTGTGTGTGTGTGTATTGGAGAGAGAAGAACTTTGGGCACAAAGCATGTATGTACTTGTAACAATGTGTGTGGAATGTGTGTGTACAATGGGAGCCTTATGTGTGATTTTTTTTAGTTGAAGGAGAGTTTAAACGGAGGGAAGTGTGTGTGTGTGTGTGTGTGTGTGTGTGTGTGTGCTCGCGCGCAGGTGGTGGTGGACAGAGGTACAGGGATAGCCAGCCTCTTGGCGATCCAGACAGTGGTGTAAGATGTGAAGTGTTATAAAGGGTGATTATTTCCTTTTAGACAAGCACACAGGTCTTTCAGGAGTCCTTGACTTTCTCCTCCTCCCTGTCTTGTTAAAAAGGGATTAGAGTCCAATTAAGCCATTTAATCCCAAGGTAGAGATTCATGTTTAAAAACAAGATTTACAGCTTTAAAAATTGCATCATACAAGTTGAGGTTTGTCCTCTCAAGTTGCCACCTGCATGGTTCCAAAGAGTGTTTTCAGCAGAATACCCAACATGAAGTTCTTAATTAGGTTGCCTCATACCTCCAGTCCTTCATGTGCTAAAGTACCCTTCAACCTGAAGAGCCACATGCTGTTAGAAGTACTTCTGCTCTGGAGTGTCACAGTTGTCCTGATTTCTTTCCCTTCAGCTGGCAACTCAGTGACCAGGCTTATTAAAAACAGTATTAAGAGCCAATGCTTATTGGGTGCTTAGTATGTGCCAGGCATTATGCTAAGCACTTACATACAGTATTTCAGTAGATGCTCCATATAAAAACACCCAGGAGGCCTGGCTTCAGGGGTGTGAAACATGTGTAGTCACACAAGACCCACTGCTCAGAAGGGCCATACACTTACTAATACTCTGCTGTTGTAATCTTGGAATTCTTTTAAAAAATATTTTATTTATTTTTTACAAAGAAGGGAGAGGGAGAGAGAGTTAGAAACATGGATCAGCTGCCTCCTGCACACCCCTCATTGGAAATGACCTTGCAACCCAGGTACATGCCTTTGATTGGAATCGAACCTGGGACCCTTTAGTCCACAGGCCAACGCTCTATCCACTGAGCCAAACTGGTTAGGGTGCCATCTTGAAATTCTTAATCATTTCTGAGCAAGGGAGCCACGTTAGCATTTTTCACTGCAAATTACGTAGGTAGTCCCCCAAACACGCAATAACTCGTAAATTCTTTTTCTTCTTTTCCACATGACGCCTGGTACCTTGCTGGAGGATGGGCCAGTAAATTTCAAATTGTGATGCTAGGACCTCCTCTGAAAAGTGGGTGCCATTACTCCTTGAAGGGAAGTTCTCTAGGGGAAAGGAATCATGTCAAGGTTCTTAGCATGGGAAAGCAAAGCATCTGTGAGAATTTGACAAATTGTTAAACTCCTCTAAGCCTTGGTCTTCTCACCTGTAAAGTGGAGATAACACTAATCATACCTAATTCACAGGCTGTTTCAAGGACGAGATAGGTCACAACTCTGACACACTAAAACAGATGGCGCTCATTATTATTACGCATTATGGGTGCTTAGCAGGTGCTAAACATCCCATTTTGCTTGTGCCATGGTCTGAATCACTTGACCAACTCTAAAGTGCCCTTATCCCAGGGGTCTGTTTCCTACCTGTCCCAAAGAACTGGGAAGAGCATCTGCTTTCTCCACATGCTGGCTGAGCACAGAGGAGTTGCTGGAGCTGATAAGCACTGGGGTGCTGATCTCCACCATATGGCGCCCCGAGGGAGAATGGACCATCCTGTTGAGGGTGTTCAAGGCTGTCGTGATGGAGAGCTGCCCGGGCCCCTTCCTCCTGGACCCAGGGCCCCTTCGGAGGCTGGGCGTGTTGGTGGTTTTGCCTCTGGAGGAGGACACCAGGGACAGGTTTTTTGTGCGGGATGGCTGGCGGCCTTTGTTCTTCTCTAGCAGGTGTTTTGCAGTGAGGTTTGGCTGAGAAGACAAAAGGTTTGGTGAAAAGTTAGTCTTCCTGGTCTAATATGAGCAACTAAGTCTTACCCAGGCGAGTCTGAAGCCAGTTCAGATACCACCACCTTACTCTCCATTCCTGATTTGTAGAGCCTACCAATTTCTGTGGTGTAAATATCTACCAATGGTCCAACAACTGGCTAGCAAAATTCCTGAAAATATAACAACCAGCTCTTGCAGTCTAGTACCAACTAGTTCTAGCACAACCATTGACTGCATTACATTTTGAATATCCTGCCCACCAAGGGCCCAGGTGAATTTATTTCCCCCAGAAATCTGAAATACGTGTGAATAAAACTTTCCAGAACAAGTACTTAAATATGCACCAGTTGCCCTCTGAAACTACATCTGGTCTGTCTCATTATAATTTAGGAATTCACTATAGAGGTAAAAGGGAATATGCCCACTTAAGAACTTTTCAGTGACAATGTGCAGGTGATTAAAATAATCAAGAGAGAAAAGTTTAAAGCAGATGTCGTTTATGGCTCAAGAAACTTGTAATATTGTGAAAAAAAAATCAAGTAGGGGAGGAAGTATTATAATGTCCACTCTAAAGATAAGAAAGCTGAGGCCCTGAAGGGGGGTGACTTATAAATGGCAAAACCAGCATGAAACAAGCAAACTAGAAAATGTCGCATAGTAATAATGTTCTGCTGTGATAGTGACTGTGGGAGGTGGTTCCTTTAGATTGGGGGATCCAGGAAAACCTGCTGAGAAGGGGACATTTAAGTGGAGACACAAATGGCAAGCAGGAACCAGTCATGTGAAGACAGGGAGCAGGAACAGGCCAGGCAGAGGGATTATAAATTAGTGGAAAGGTCTTGAAGAGATGGCAAGGGAGCGAGGAGGAAGAGGGAGGTGTGGTGGGAGGGTGGTGGCAAACTCAGCCTGTTTGAGAGTAAGACAAGAAAGAAAGAAAGAGAAGGCTGGAAAAGAGCAAGTGAGAAGTAGGTGGTGGAGAAGACCACAGAGACAGGCAGGGGCTGGATCTCAAAGAGCCTGGGAAGCTTCCTGTTTGTGTTAAGTGTAAGGAAGCCTTTGAAAGAATTTAGGTAAAGGAGTGACAAGATCTGATTTATTTTGGAAGTTCCTGCTATATTTTGAGAGTTTCTTACAAAATTAAACACATGCTTAGCGTCCAACCCAGCAATCCCACTCCTAGATAATTACCAGAGAGAAATGAAAACTTATGCTCACTCTAAAAATGATATGCAAATGTTTGTAGCAGCTTTAATCACAGTTGCCAACCAAGGGAAACAACCACAATGTCTTTCAACTGGTGGATGAATAAATAAACTCTGGCACATCTGTACAATGGAAGATGATTCAATAAGGGTTGAACTACTTGCTACATGCAATACCATGGATGAATCTCAAATGCATTGTGCTAAGTGAAAGAAGCTAGACTCAAAAAGGCCATGTTCTGTTTGATTCCATTTCCATGATGTTCTGGAAAAAGAAAACTATAGGAACAGAAAACAGATCAGCTTTAGCCAGGGGGTGGGAATCAGGGAAGGAGCCGACTACAAAGGCACAGCATCACATCCTATTTTTGGGAGCGTTGGAACTACTCTATATCTTGATGATAGTGTGGTTATTCTGAATACATTTATCTAAACATGTAGAACTGGACACCCAAAAGAGTAAATTGTATTGTATGTAAATAAAAATAAATACATAAAAAGGTATTATTCCAGACTAGGAGGGAGATCATTTAGGAATTTACTGAAACTATTTAGGCAAGTTCTGACAGCCTTCTGGATTAGGGACAATGTCCTTCATCCCTTAGAGCACCTATCCCTCCATTGTTCATCCAGAAAGAGGACAATATACATTCTTTGAGTTGAGTGAGTAAACGTCTTCAGAGTCATTCACAACTACAATGAAGTTAATGTTTTTCTGCTTCCACCTAATTGTTCTGTCCCCAGGTGAGCAACACCATCAGCAGCACTGAGAAAGGGCCTCTGTGACTCTTGGTTTGCCCTGTTCTCTGCCAATGTGATTAATGGCTCAGTTGGGAATGATTGCACATCTCTTAAATTTGAATCCACTCATTTGAAACAACATCCTTGAGGTTCATTGAGCTGAGCAAGATTCCCATAACTCAGGTAGGCCCTGTTGGAGAACTTCGGACAAGACTGGGTGTGAGCTCAGTATTTGTTTTGCCACCATTTTATCCAGGTGCAATTCAATAAATCCAATGCTACATTAAGAAAAAAAAATCCTGTTTATGCAAAAAACACACACTTCATGTCATTCTCATAAGAAAGCTTCCCTTCCTTCCAACTGCTTTGCGTGGCACTGGAAATGCAGAACTTACTTAAAGAGTCCTCAGCAAGTACTAGTCTTAATGAAACAGTGAAAGTCAGAATCTAAGGGCTACTTTAGAAAACTTAATGTAGGTTTCAAGCCATTTTTGAAAACCAGGTTCCCAGAGTAGAGCAACCACTTAATTATCTTATTCCCCTCCTAGCAATTAGGAGAACAAAGGAACAATGGCTAGCTTGATGACAATCTTGAGGATTCTTATAATCATCTATTTTAGAGGTAAAGTGGTGGGAGAGTATCCAAATGAATAATCATTACATATACAAGTTTCTTTGGGGGGCGGGGAAGGGTATCAGAAGTGAGAAATATCTGACCATTGGTGCCTCTCCCCCAGCCCCAGATATGAAGAAGCTTCTTGAGATAATGCAAGGGACCATGAGAGCTCTCATCTGCAAAAATTTCAGCACTGCCTATAGCTAGACTTTAGTTTTAGCTCATCTCTGTCCTTAGAATCTCAACCACTGTCTTCCAATCAACATAATTGTTCTTCTTCAGCAAAGGAACAAAAAATTATCCATTTTTTTTTAAATAGAGTACTTGTTCTGTCTTAGGCTAGCCTGTGAAGTACAAGCAATATACCCATCAAATGTTCATAGAAGGGATAAATGAGTGTTCAACTAGTTGCTGAAATTTTATGGAGAAAGTGGGTTTCTAGCTGAGTCTTGTAAAATGAGTGAAATATAAACAGAGAGAATTGGGTGGGTGTACCTGGTAGGGCCCTCAGCAGGAGAAAAAGCATTGGGAATGAGACTTTATTAGAGATAGAAGACTAGCCTGTTTGGACCCTTCTTCCATTCCTTCTTTCCACTTTTCATCCCTTCAACACTGACACAGTAGAGGGAGTGCAGAGAACCCTGAGACCTGTGCAATATTCTGGACACACCATTTACTTCAGAACCTGCTTTGACTCTTATGAATGAAAGAATTGATTCTTCTGGAGAAACCAAGATGGCGGCATAGGTAAACATCTAAACTGCTGCCTCATACAACGATTTCAAAACTACAACTAAAAGACAAAATGGACATCATCCAGAACCACAGGAAAGCTGGCTGAGTGGAAATTCTACAACTAGAAAGAAAGAGAAAAGTACACTGAGACTCAGAGGAGCTGCAGAGGGCAGAGGTACTGAGGTGCGCATGTGCATGCGGAGAGGGCTGGCAACTGAGTATGCAGCTGGTTTTCTCAACCTGGAGGGAGACAAAAGCTCCCCATTGCTTTGAGACTCTTGGGACCCAGACTCTTTCGGGGAGAAACTGGACTGTCTGGCAGTGGGCGAAACTTGAGGCCAACTTTCTCTCAGAGGTGCTTGCAGTGATTACTGCAGGACACTGAGACTGGGAGGGGGGGCCTCTTAGAGCACGGCTAACAGGAAGCTGTTGCTGTCTGCTCCATCCTGAGACTCTGCCCCATCCAAGCTGAGAATAGAGTCTTTTGCAAGTCTTCTCTCATAAGGGTGTCTCCAGCACAGAAATTCTCCCAGTGTAGACACAGCTGATCCTCACAGCTGTGAGCATGCCTTTTAATTCTTTCATAGCTCCTCACTACTGACTTTTATTGCTTTATTTTACTTTATTTTTAGTTAATCCTCACCTGAGGATCTCTTTTATTTTATTGATTAAAGTATTATATATGTGTCCTTATCCCCCTAATGGTGCCCCCACCCCCACCCCCATTCATGCCTTCACACCCCTGGTGTCTGTGTCCATTGGTTATGCTTATATGCATGTATACAAGTCCTTCGGTTAATCTCTCCCCCTTATCACCACCCTCTCCTACTTTCCCTCTGAGGTTTGAGCATCTGATCAATGCTGCTCCTGAGGATCTTTTTACCATTGATCTTTTAGACAGAGCAGAAGAGAGAAGGGCGGGAGGGAAGGGGGAGAGAGAGAGGGTAACATTGATGTCAGAGAGACACATCAATTGGTTGCCTCCCACACTCACTCCCATTGGGGCCAGGATCAACCTGCAGCCCTTTGGTACAAGGGCCGACATTCTAACCACTGAGTATACCGGCTAGGGTACTTTTACTGCTTAATGCCAGGTAAGCATCCAATAAATGCAGTTAATTACTAAATCTTCTCCTTTAAATTTGCAATGACATGCTTCAAGCTTAGGTGAGGCTAAAGGCTACAGTGGTTAGAGACTCCCAGTTATATTAGATAAGTATCCTCACTTGTGTTCTTTCCTCTTTAAAAAACAAAGAAGTAATATGTACTGATTTCAGAAGATTTACAAAATACAAGCCAGCAAAAAAAAATTGATAGTCTAGAATCTCACCATTTGGTCATATTTTGGTACAGTTCCTTTTAGTTCTTTTATCTATTAACATACACATATATTTGTAAAACTAGTTTTATATAGTTTAGTTTGTTTCTTTTTATTGACAGCAAACGTAACATCAAATTTATCAGATGAACCATTTCTAAGTGTATAGTTCAATAGTGTATGATTGTGAAACTGATCTCCAGAACACTATATCCATAAACTTTATTTTACTTAACAATAAATCATAAACATTTCCCCATAATTCCAAATACTCCATGACACTGAATATGCTTCTCTAATATTTTTTAATAAGTATACATTTTCATCACCATTATTTTTAAAAACAAAAAAATTCTAATTGTTTCTTTTTAGATTATTATGTTTTTAGATTATTTCTGTGATTTTTACTATTATACACAATACTATGGTGAACACTTTTGCACATTTTATTCCTATATCTCTGCGTACTTATTTTAATATTACTTTATCATAAACTCTCTGATGTGAAATTGCTGATTCAAAGGAGATGTACATTTTTAACATTCTTGATATGAGTTAAAATTTGAATATGAGAGATGACACCAATTTACATTCCGATCAGCAGAATAAAAAGGCCCATTGCCCCATACTCTTGCCAGAACTGGATATTATCATCTGGCATCTTTTCTTAGAGACTTCAGTTAGTTCTGAATACGCCTCAGGTCAAATGGAAATTGCTCTCAGGAATCACTGTGGTACATGCATCTTTCTGGTAAGCTTAATCAGATGTAGACTTGATGCTCACGTACCTCAACAAACAAGATTGGGAAGATGCCGATTTTGTCTCCTAACTTCCCTTCTGCCCAGTTCTCATCCACTCGGCTGATCACAGTGATGATATCATCCTGAAAGAGAAAGCATCTCATGCTCAGGATCCTGTTTTCAGGTGGTGAAAGCTCTCAGTGGACATCAGCTTGGAGCCCCAGACAGTGTGAGGTACAAGGCATGAAGTTCTTTCATGATTTGTTGATGAGATTTTCCTGCTAGATGATCTTTTTCCATAAAGGGCCAGATTTGGATCACCAAGACACAAAAGAAATAGAAATAATTTGGGGGATCAGTAGACTCCAATAGGAAAACTTAGAAATGTTTCTAATTTTTAATCAGCAGAATCTGGCCTTTTCATTTAAATTAATCTGATGAGGAAATCAAGATGAAAGCCACAGGGAGACAGACGATCTTAGCAAAAGGAAGAATGAATTTCATTCTGATTTTGAACAATTTTCAGAACCTATTAGTATTCAATGTATCAAATGTAAAGTGACTTTTAACTCATTTTTTTTCTTACTATAAAAGTTTATATGTAGACTTTCTTATTATAAAAGGTTATATGTAGAAACATCTGAAAGTACAGATAAGCAAAACAAAGAAAAAAATTCTGTCACAATATAGGTATGACCATTATTAGCACCTTAGTTAACATCTTTTTTTCCCAGATTCTTTTCTATGAAGAGAACATATATATGCATGTATATATAAGCATACTAATTTTTAGGCCAACCTGTGTGGCTTAGAGGTTGAATGTCGACCTGTGAACCAGGAGGTCATGGTTTGATTCCCTGCTGGGGCACATGACCAGGTTATGGGCTCGATCCTCAGTAGGGGCATGAGGGAGGCAGCCGATCAATGATTCTCTCTCATCATTGATGTTTCTATCTCCCTCTCCCTTTCCCTTCCTCTCTGAAGTCAATAAAAATATATTTTACATTTTATTTTTTAAAATATATTTTAAAAAGCATATTATTCTTAAAATCTGCTCCAAAAATATAATAAAGTACATATATTTTATATGTAAAGCTTGATGAGTTTTTACATTAGCCATATCTATGGAACATCATCCAAATCAAGAGTTATAAACATGGCCAATATCTAGAAGGTTCCTTGTATCCTTCCTATCACCTAGCAAGAGGTAACCACTCTTTTGACTCCTAGCATGCCTATTCATTCTGCCTCTTTTTGCACTTCATACAAATGTAAGACACATTCATTTTTTACTTAATACCATATCAGAGACATCTTTCCACAACCATATCTGTTCATCAATCTAAACCTGAATAGTCACCCGCTGATCTCTTAAACCTTCTGACCCATGTCCCTGGGTAATTTAAATGAAACTAAATCTAAATTAATTTGCTGCATTATATCTTTTCTTAACTTTTCTATCCTTATTACACTTTGCAATTAATATTTAGAGGTTAGTATTTCTTTAATGCTTAGCTACTCCATCAGAACATAAACTTTATGTGCGCAGGGCCTGGATCTGTTTTGTTCATTTTCATGTCCCCAGAACCTAATGTAGTGGCCTTCCTTCAGGAGTCATCCAATAAATATTTCCTTGTTTTGTTTTTTGTTAATTTTCACCAGATGATTTTTTTTTTGTATTGATTTTTGAGTGGAAGGTGATGGGAGAGAGGGGGAGAGAAACATTGATGCAAGAGAGACATCGATTGGTGGTCTCCTGCACATGCCTTGCCCAGGGCAGGATATCAAACTTGCAACTCAGGCAGGCACGTGTCCTTGACTGGGAATTGAACCTGTGACCCTTTGGTGCGAGGCTTAACACACTAACCACTGAGCAGCACTGGCCGGGGGATATTTCTTGAATGAATGCATGCATGCATGAATGAATGTGTTAAAATATTGTACAATTTTATGAAATAGAAAGCACTAGGGAAAGATCATGCTGGGTTCATGTTTAATTTGGATATACTGAGTTCAGAAAGAACATGCCATTTTCTACTGCAGCTTCAGCTTCCCATAACCTTCCAGAATGAGTCAAATTTTTCTCTATTGGTTCCTTGTCATAATTTACCATTTATGTATCTGTTTCTTCAACTAGTCTGCTGGATCTGTGAAGGTAGGAACAGTGACTCATCACTTTGTTCCCAGTGGACAGTTTGGCACATGGATGGGCCTACTGAATGAATGAGCTGGTAGGTTAAGTGTCCCAGAGAGGGGCAAAAACAAACCCCCCAAAACCCCAAACAGAGGATGCTCCCTGCCTATGTCTTCCTCCAGCTATGTCCCCAGAGCGCAGTGTCTCATGCCTGGCACAGAGTGAACACTGAGTAAAGGCCTGTGGAATTGAACTGTCCTTCCTTTGCCTGCAGTTGAAATATGGCCTGTGCAGTTTGGGCTACAGAATGACCTTCCTTAGGGGACTCACTTGGAGGTGCCAAGACAAGAATGATCAGTATTTCAAAATGTGGAGGGCAGTGAGGTTATCTAGTAGGAAGGAATCTGAAGTAAATCTCGTCTCTGGCAGTGGTGGAATAAAAATGTCCTACGAAACAGACCTTTCCGGAGCCAGTGTGACAGTGCCACTTCTTGTATGTGATTTATCATAAGCAGCAAAGAAGAAAAACCATCCCCACTATGGTTTCTATGAGGAAATTTGAATGTTGAAGGAATATGAAATACTGAACACAGAGAATTAAAGCAGTCTAGACTTTAGGAGAAGTATGCAGGCAAAACATTTTTAGGGTGATTAATGTCCTTGGAAAGTATATCTTGTAAGATTTTTTTTCTTTTTAATGATAGACACATACTTTTTAAAATGTATATATATTTATAGATTTCAGAGAGGAAGGGAGAGGGAGGAGGAAGCAGAAACATAATCCATGAGAGAGAATCATGGATTGACCGCCTCCTGCATGCCCCCTAGTGGGAATCAAGCCTGTGACCCAAGCATGTGCCCTTGATGGAAATGGACCCTTCTGTCCGCAGGCTGACGCTCTACCACTGAGCCAAACCGGCCAGGGCTTATAAGAGGTTTTTTTATGTTTAAAGGTACAATTATGATATGGTGTGTGTTTGGAGTGTCTTGAATATAAGGTTTACAACAAAATAGATGGTTGTAAATGAGAAGATTTAGGTGATGAGAACTTGGTCGATAAGAATAGCCTTACAGATACATGATAAAGAGATAAGAACTGTAGTTTTGCAAGCACGCTATCAAATTGTGTTTGTAATATTCTGTCCACATGTCTGTTCCTCCCACTACTCTGTCTGAGGCCAGGGATTGGGACTTGTTCCTGCTATATGTGCCTGCAAAGAATAGGTGCTCACATACCGGGATTGTGAGCTGGATCCCCAGTAGGGTGCGTGCAGGAGGCAGCCAATCCATGATTCTCATCATTGATGTTTCTATCTCCCTCTCCCTTCCTCTCTCTGAAATCAGTAAAAATATATATATTTAAAAAGTAAAAAGAAAAAATAGGTGCTCAAAGTGATTGTAGAATGAATGAATGTGTAAATGTTTATTCTCATAATTGCAATAGAAAAGGCTTAAGGATTTCTATGAAATTGCTATTAATAGGTTTCTCTAGTGACTTCATGTATATGTAGTTTGAATTACACACACACATTGCATATACAAGCACGTATGTGTGTATACACACATATATACATACATATATACACATAGATATATACACTTAATATAATTTAAAAATATAAACAAATATTAAGCCAACAACTCCAGGTTTTGCACAGTCTCTCCATGGTCACTAGTGACATTGGTGGCTGCCCAGAATCTTACCTTGAGGAAGGTCAGGCAGTCCTGGTTGTCACTCTTGTCCTTATTTCGTAGGTCGAAGTTGTAGAGGGCCCGGCAAAGTGGGGGTGGCTGGGGCAGCTGCTTGATGACCTCCACAGAGCTGGCCGGGAAGAAGCCACTGACTCCATTGATCTCCCCCTGGTACCAGTTCTCGTCCAACTGTCTCCGAAGGAGGATGACATCTCCCTTATTAAACCTCAGGTCACCGGGATTCTGTCCTCGGTAGTTGCATAAGGCCTTTGCTCGAGGCACCTGCCAATAAAACATGTTCTTGGCTTAGAGGCTGGAGGAACAGAATGAATCATATTAATAATTAACTACCGAACCCTCCCAATGTGCTAAGTGCTAAATTCGGATCATCTTGTGGATCTGTAAACACTGAATGCAATGTTTACCACAAAGTAGGTTGTTATGAATGAATAGAAGTAGGTGGTGAATTGTATGTAGAATTACTAGTATATAGTAGAATTAGATGACCTGTGGACCATATCTTTGAGATGGACACTCTAATCATGCCCATTTCTAAGTAGGGTGACTGAGGCACAGAGAGGTTGAATAATTTGCCTGGGGTGACACAGTTGGGAAATAGCAGATATGGGATCTGAACTCGGGCCACCTGAGTTTAGGGCTCCTGTTCTTAACCACTATGCAGGGACAGGGTGTGGATTTAACTCCACAGCTATATGCACTTGAGTGAGTCAGCAACTCCGGGGGCCTGGGATGGATTGTTCCACTTCTTCTCCCTTGTGTGACCATGCTTAAGCTATTTACTCTTTACTGAAACCACATTCACTTATAAAATGAGGTAAAAGTAGGACACCCACCTCATTAGGGAGTTGTGAGGAATAAGTAATATTCATAATAGGTTTAGCTTACATACTATGTGCTCAATAAATGATCTCCCTTATTATCATCACCTATAATGGAGGGCTACAGTTCTACAGAGTCCTCAGTATCCATGGGAAGAAAACTGGGCTGAAAAACCCCGGAGATAGATAGAAAGTGTTACGAGGTAATGCCTCTTCTGCCTCTTCTAGAAACTGTAAACCTCACCAATGTTTGCATTTCTAGGAAGTGCAACTGCACATCATTGGTCAGAAATCAATCATCAATATTTAAAATTTACCTAGAGAATCATCATTTGTTAAATCTGTTGTCTGTCTAAATAATCATTTCAGCCAAATGTCTTTCTTTTTTCCCTTATTGAGACCGTTTCCCCACACAGAAATGACCTCACTCTGGTCTCCCAGAAGCCAGTTTGACAAACTGAAAGCTCTAATCAAGGAGGTTTAAGGGAAAGCCCGTCAGTGCCACCTGGGATTATGGCTGGCTTTGTGCTTTCTCAGCACTGAGGAGGAACAATCCTCTCTCCTGGGGCAGGATTTTGTAAGGGGGGGGGTAAGAAAACATTCATTCTGTTCTTCAAGGACCTTCGGGTCTGCAATGTTCATTTGAAAAGGAACTTGAAGCAGGTTAGGGGTAGAGCCAGGACCGGAGCAGCAGCATCTGGTTGATGGATGGCAGAGTATGCTTTCCTCCTGGTCCCTGGGTGCAGTAAGAGGAACCCAAAGGCGTAGGAAGCCACAGGAACACAGCTCAGCAAACCAGCCAGCAAAGATGTGCCTACTAGGAGGTTTACAGGGCCGTAGATAAATGGAATTGACTGAATAAATTATGACCCACCCATACAATGGAATATCCTACAGTAATTAAAATTGATGATGTTGATCTATAATTAACAGCATTGAGTTACTCAGAATATACTGTTAAGTATAATAAGAAGAGGTTAAAACAGTTCTGTAGACGAAACTTTCATTATAAATACATATATATCTTTTTATTTTACCCAGGGAAAATGCTAAATGCTAGATGGCTATCCACCAACATTTTTAAGAGGGGTTATTTCTAAGTGGTGAGATTTTTGAATACTAAAAAAATTAAGTGCTTAGCTGTGTTTTCTAATTTTTCTACAATAAATTGATTGTATTGCCTATTATAATTGGATAATAAAAACTAAAACTAAAACTGAGAGATGAGAGGTGAAAGACATGGGAGAGGAATTTGGGAAGGAAATAAGTCAAGCTGAGTAGGATTGGCAAACCATGCAACCAACTTTTTGGACACATTCTTACCTGAAAAATAAGCAGGTAGATAGATGCTGGATGAGAGCAAAAGATGTGGGGTGAGGGGTGATCTAAACTGGCTACACTCCCAGGGTTGGCTGTATCAGGAACAAAGTTATCCCTCCATATTCCTTCTTTCCAATTTTCCATAGAAATACAGTGGTACCTCGAGATACAAGTGCCCTAACATACGAGGTTTTTTTGAGATACGAGCTGTCAAGTGAGCGATTTTTGCTTTGAAATATGAGCAACCTTTGAGATAGGAGTAATCACGAGGATCGGCCGGCTGCACACGACCCACCAGTTTACCGCGACTTGAGCGTCTCATAGTTTCCCACGCCTCAAGGTTACGGAACAAATTAAACTCGTATCTCGAGGTACCACTGTCAATCACTTTTTTTTTTCTTCTGGTTACATGACTACCTAAAAAGTAGTCACATTTTCCAGCTTCCCTGGCAGCTAAGTTCTGGCCAAAGGGGCCTAAGTAACTTATAGGAAGTGTTTTTACTGAACGAGACCAATTTTCTCCTTTCTTTCCTCAATTTTGCTATGTGGAATGGAGATGTGATGGCTGGAGCGCTAGCTGCCATCATGAACAGTGAGGAGAAGGTCATACCTACAGCAGAAAGGAAGTAGTCTGGGTTACAGAGTCACTACCGAAGTCCTGAACTACTTTCCTGCTAGACTTTTGTCTGAAAGTTAAACAAACTTCCATCTTGTTTAATGCATTGTTATTTTGGATTTGAAAAGGAAAAGAAAAGAAAGAATTTTAAAATTAAGGAAAAAAATTAAAGCCCCATTGACTTTGTATAATAATAATATCAATAGCTAATATTTATTGAGTATTTTATCCTATGTGCCAGACACTGTGTTAAACATTTCACAACATATTTAATTTTCATAACTGGGTATCAGAGAGCCTAAAAAGCTGCCGAAGTTCATAAAGCTAGAAAAAGCGGTAGATTTAGAATTTGAGCTCAGGTCTGCCTGTCCCCAAGCCAAGCTCTTAACTAGTCAGCCAGTGTTTCTTAAAATGAAGTTTGTGGTTTCTCTGAATCAGAATCTTGATGGGTTTTAAAAAAGCAGATTCCTGAACCCCAGCACTGACCTATTTGACCAGAGTCTCTTCAAGTGCAATTCAAGTATCTGCACTTTTATCAAGCTCCCCCAGCACCCAAGTTCAATGCTCTCACCCCCAGCCCACCCATATCTGCATTATATCTTTTTCTAATTAAAATGGGAGCAGCCCAGCCAGCGTGGCTCAGTGATTGAACATCAGTCCATCAACTAAGACGTCACCGGTTCAGTTCCAGGTCAGGGCACATGCCTGGGTTGTGGGTTCAATACCCAGTTGGGGTATGTAGGAAGCACCCAATCAATGATGATTCTCATCGAATGTTTCTCTATCCTCTTCCCTTCTTCTCTCTCTAAAAATCAGTAGAAACATATATATTTTTCAAAAAATGGGAGCAATGAAGTTTTGATGTGTTTTTGCAAATGACTAAGCTGCTCTCTTCTCTTCTCTCTTCTCTTCTCTCCTCTCCTCTCCTCTCCTTTCCTCTTCCCTCCCCTCTCATTCCCTCCCATCCCTTCCCCATCCCTCCCTTCTCTTCTTTCCTTTTCTGGAAGACAGCTAATGGAAGTGGCTTCTGTATTTTAATGACTACTAACCATGTATATAAAATTAAAATTGCACTAAATGCTTAAACCACTTTGAAGATGTATTGACTCTGAAACCCGAGGTAGTGCCAGTGGTTTTGTTGACCATAAATGACCCTAGGACACCAGTGGACTTTCCAGTAGGAGTTGGAGAGAGCACATAACATTACAACACATGTTATTAAACACATTTCGACTCCAGTTTTCTGACACCAAGTGTCAACTATGGTACTTTCTTCGCTTAGGATGTTAATTCATAATTGTTTCTTTTTTGTTGATGTTTGATACCTTTTTTCCATTGGTTTAAACTTATACATTATTTTTGCTCTACATGGCCAGTAGTAGTCATAGGTTCCCAAGCCACTGGACCACTTGAGTGCATATATGCAACTGTTTAATGAAATAAATATAGTCAGGCCTATAAAACCTGACAGTATGGACTTAGGGTACTTCCCACAAATGATTCTGACTTCTGGGTATTTACATGGGCCGTGGTGATATCCAAAAGAAGAATGCCTTTTTATTGATAGATTATCTCATTGAACTTTGTAAGATGGCTATCATTAGTGTATTTACTCTGCCCTCCCAAACTCATAATCTTTTCTCTACCTCCTCTCAGTGTAGGTGAGTATCGTGAAAGTGAATTGTAAATTCTATTTTTAACACAAAGATTCTTTTCATCTTCTTTCTCTTCATTGTGGACAATCCCTCCCCTTGTATTCTCAGTTCTACATTCATATCCAGAAGACACATTGCTTCCACCTGTAAAGCTCCCATACAATGTAACGGAGAAGGAAGGGAAGAGAGAGAATCTGAAAAGGGGAAGGACATGAACAATTATTGTTGTTCTGGTGAACCACAGAAAAATTTCTGGCATTTGCCCAATTGCACTTTCCATATATTATCTCATTCATATGATTTCAAAACCCAATGAAGTAGATGGTACACCCCATTTTATTATTGAAGAAGCAGAAGTTGTGAGGTGTTTGATGTTATAACTCAAGGTCACCCAGCTTGTGTATGGCAGCCCTGAGACTGACTTAGGCTCATTTGACCTCAAAGCAGCCTGGTTCTTCATCAGCTGAAGTCACCTAAGTGTGTACTTCCATCATAAAACTCATTGGGGGCTCTGTTTTGTAATCAAAATCGGAACAGAGAGTGAATGTAATTTGCTTGCTGTTGGCTGCATTAGCATGAATTATTGAGCTCCAGAGCCCTCACATAAAAGTTAAGCACCTGAAGAGACTCAGCTGGTTGATTCTATCCGGTCCTCAGCTGTTCTCTCAAGGGAAAATGACTCCAGGTGCCACATCAGCAATCACCGTTGTCTTGTTGGTAATAGCGTTCATCACCCATAAGTGTTTTCCCAAGTGCAGGCAGGAGCGGGGAAAGGGGAAGTAGGAGTGGAGGTCTCACAGCTAGGTCATAACCACACTCTCTTTTCTTGGTGTTTTCTGGAAAGTTAGATAACCCAATGGAAGCTAGTGTGTACCTAAAAAGCTTTCCTTTTCAGAGATTCAAAAGACTCAAGATTTCTATGCTCCTGTAATTTTCTATTGCTGTGTCACCTCAGCAGGGTCTGAAAGCCACAAGGGCCATACTTCTTGGAGGGATAATGCATAAAACCCAGAAACAAGGAAGGAGGGACATGTGGAGATATTCATAGTAGAATTATGTTGGAGTAATTATGAACGTTAGTAGTAAAATTATGGCAAGCATCCCTTCTTTGCTCTTCTGATGGGCATGCCTTTCACTCGGGTCTCATCACACACACAGAGTTATGGGGTCCAGGCAGGCCAGTTAGAGTATCCCAATCCCCCTGGCACAGTGCTTGATACAGGTCAGGCATGTGCCCCAAACAGAGCCAATTAGAATCTCCCTGAAAGTTGATATATAGATGCCAAGAAGTGAGTCTTACTTTTGGATCATGAGCCTTGAGTGATGCGCTGTGGACTACCATTGGTGATATTTCCCAACCAGTAGACACACCTTCCTGATTACAGCTGCAAAAGGCAGCAGAACCAGAGATATAGTGAGATAGGTAAATAGATAGGTAACTGGATAGATGGAACCTTGACAATAAAATTTGAATACCTAGATCCAGTTGCCCTTGAAGGATACTCAGTTAAATGACACCATATCCCCAATGTGGTGTTTATTACTTAAACGGCTTGGAGTTATTCTCTGACACTTGAAACTGAACGAGTCCTGACTAACACATATTAAAAACCCAGAAACAACAAAACTGGGCAACAATGGAGTATTCAAATAGCAGACTTCAGAACAACAGGAGGTCTAGCTGGCAAGAGCCCCGAGTTGATTTCCCATTTGAAAATAATGAAGGAGGCATGTGGTTGAAAACAGGGTGAGAGGAAAGGAGCCCAAGTAGAGCAGAACCACCTCCGTGAGGCACACAAGGGGAAAAGCGAGCTGGAGGTGAGAACACAGCCTGCTACTATGTGACCAGCTCTTCATCATGCTCTAGTGATACTTCCCACTCATTTAGAAAGGAGTTGGCCCGGTTCTCTCTAGTTCTGGCATCAGGTGAGGCCAAAATCAACATGCTGAGCTAACTGCTTGCTTCCCTGAGCTGGTCATGAGATCACCCATCACTGCAGAATGGAGCCAAAGAAAAACATCCTGGTCTTTGGCTCGCGTTATCATTCACCAGGCTATGAATTTTCTGTTGGAGAATTCCGGACTTGTGTCTGAAGCGTCTCTTTTATCTTTATCTCTGAGCCCTGAACATAAACAAGTGTTTAATAAGTGCTTGGTGGATGAGTGAATTTGTGAATTAATCAAGAAGCATCCAGGAATCACCATTCCTAGAGAAAAAGGATGCATGCAAGATTAATTAATATGACTGATAATAGTAATTTGAAATCAGATCTATTCGTATGAGATGAAAAATTTAAAAAAGGAGAGTTCAGTTATATTTTCTAGATTGCCCTGAACTTTAATAATTTGGTGCTATACACATTTAAAAAATGTGCAATTCTCAGATAAACTTAGGAGACACTGAGTTAAAGCCACACACGTTTCTTTGCTGACTTGCTTCTCCAAAGGTTTACTCTGCTGATGTGATTTTGTATTTGCATCTGGACCACATTGCAGGATTAGCAGAACAAGTCTTGGGAATGCTGGGTAAGGTAAATGTGACTTCCCTCAAAATTTCACTCCACTGGTGAGACAAAGGGTCAACTAACTGTCCTGGATCCTAACTTCCTAGTCTCTGCTTAGCCACCTGAGCCACCCTGCCTCCCTCCCTCTCCAATAACCCTTTGGAGTAGGTTTGTGGGGGACAATGGAGTGTATATTAGAAAGTGCTGGCTGGCCCTTGAGCACATTTTCTCTTCTCTGCTGAGGAGAGAGAACTCAACAGGATCAGATCTGGCTGCTCTTGGCCAAGCCCAGACCATCTGCTGCCTGGAGGCTTGAGTTCACCAGAGGTACACATTACTGTGATCTTCTAAGTGACCTTCCTGAATGTAGGCATTCAAATTTGAGGGCAGGCTATGAGGCACTCTGTGTGAGTTTCTTTTTTCATAGAGAATTGTACTTGTTCAGGTAGATACTAGGATGCAACAGAACACAGATGTTAGAGTCAAGATGTTGGCTTGCATTCTGGATTTTATAACTTTGGCCAAATCACTTCCTGATTCTTAGTTTGGATTACCCACAGAATGGGGCCGATGCTAATACTTCTTTGTGCAGTAAACTCAGCAAGTCTGAGTTTTACAACTGTGTATGTTCCAATGAAAGTTTTAGCCCTTGACCTGAGAGATAACCTGTAAGCCCTCGAAATATCTTGCCTGATCAGCGAAACTTTGACTGCCTGGCCCTTGAGACACACCAGAGTCTAAGCTAACAATGTGATTTATGGTGGTGGGCGTGGCTCATGCGGTATAACCTTGACTTCTAGAGGGGCTGGAGACTAAAGTCAACCACACGAGAAGTCGGTCATGGCTACCTGACCAAATCCCAATAAAAGTTCCAAGACATCCAGTCTCTGATAAGCTTTGTGATTGGCAATATTTATGGTGCTGTTATGCACTAGGGGTGAAATAAGTGCTCTCTGCTCTGAGAGAGGACAATTGAAAGTTGTGCCTGGTCTCCCCTGGGCTCTGCCCTATGTAGCTTTTCCCATTTCTGACTTTAATCTGTATCCTGTCATTGTAATAAATGGTAAATGTGAGTATCACAGCTTTGCTGGGTTCCATGAGCCCTTCTAGTGAATCATTGAATCCCAGAGGGGTCTTGGGAACTTCTGAACACACTTTCTCATGGGTTTGTTGAGAGAACTAGTAAGATAAACTACGTTGAGTAGTTAGTAGAATGCTCAACAAATAAGAAGTATCCAGCCTGGCCAATGTGGCTCATAGTTCAATTCCTGGTCAGGCACATGCCTGGGTGCGGCTCCATCCCCAGTAGGGGCGTGCAGGAGGCAGCAGATCAATGATTCTTCTATCCCTCTCCTTTCCTCTCTGAAATCAGTTATATATATTCAATAAACAAGGATACTTAAGAGATTTTTTCCAAAGGCAGGAGAGGGGACTAATGAGCTTGCTGTTACACTTCTGGCCCGATATTTCCAACCCTATTTGTTATTCATTCTTTCTTTCAATAATTTTTTTGAGTGATAACTATGCCAAACATTGTGTAGTTGGAGAAAGAAAGATCAAAATTATAAGTAAATAGATAAATATATATTTATAAGTTGGAGTAAGTTTTATGGAGGAAAAGAATAGGGAGGTTAGAGATACTAAGAATTGGGAAGAGAAATGATGTAAGATTCTTATTATTGGCCCTATAATTTCAGTGCTATCTACAGATATCTACAGATATCTCTGTATCTAAAACTCTATTCTGTTCTGTGATTTTTGTCATGTACTTCTCTCTTTATTTGTTTCTCCAGTCTCTGTCTTCTAGTCCTAGGTAGAGAGCTGGGGCATAATAACTCTCCAGTTCTGTTTCTTATCCACCTCCTGACACTTTGAGTCAGTGGGCATGGCCTTCTTTCCTTCCTCTCTTAATAAAATATGAATTAAGCACTGCCTTCCCTTAGTTCCAGGATATGCCAGACTTCTTTCCTTTGATTCCTGCTGCCTCCCAGCAGGGTCCTATAGCAGGAAAAAGGTGAAGGAAGCAGGAGTTGACACCAGTGGGCAGAGAAAGAACAACTCAGAGTCATCAGCCCCTTTAGCATACTTTTATTTTTCCCTTTAAACATTTCTATGAGATTGCTTTGGGGTGATCTCATTCCCCCACCACAGGAGGTAATCCCAGACATGTTCATAGCCATATCCCTGGCTCCTGACATAAGCTAGTTCTTAATAAATGGCTTGGGGTTGCTTTTGAAATGGGTTGGGTGCCAGGTCCCAGAGATGTTCAGTGAGATAGCACTGAAATTACCCAGAGAACCTCAGCATTTCCATTGCCACTGTTTGCTCCAGGAGGGCCCACGGAACCTGTGAGGAAGGGCTAGAGGTACTGGCAGCTTGAAGAACAAGGGGAGGAGCTATCTCATTCATCCCAGGAGGTAATTCTGCTTCCTTCCATTATTCACATTTCCAGAAGTGAGCTTTTGCTAAAGGTGTGGCTTCTGGTACATGAGTCTCTTTCTACATGGTTTGAGAAACAGCCAGATCCACCATGCAGAAGGAGGAAAGATGAGTCAATGACCCTCCCACCCTCACCTCTTCCTCTGGCTTAGGAAAATAGAGCTTTTGTTACATGATCACAGGCTTTCTTCCTCAAGTTGTGTCTCTGTTTCTCCCCACGTAAAGATTTCTGGAGCTGAAGAAGGAATGACTAGTGACAACATGACCCAGGCAAACAATAGAATGTTTCTGATAATGAAGTCATCTGGCCTGGGTGCTTGAGTTGACCCCTCGATATGATGCTGAGAAACTTGTGTCTTTGAGTGACATACAGAACCTCAACTACAAAGAGATGATTTTTTACCTTTCCTTCCAACTCTAACGATAAAAGGATGTTAAGGTGAATGATCAATATTCCAGAAGCACCTTTACAATACTACAGAAATAAAGGTGATGGATTTGAAATGGAACCAAACTGGCAGAATGTAGATAACCATTGAAATTTGAGTCATAGGTAGAAGGCAATTTATTGTATTATTTTCTCCACTTTTGTGTGTGTGTGTGGTCCTCCTCAGAATTGAGGTGCAGGTACCACCAGCAGGCCAGACTGCAGTGGTGAGGAATGAAGTGGGTGTGAATGCTCCCAGACACTTGGGGACAATGACTTTGAGGACTAGAGCTAAAGTGGCTGGGCTTGTCTTCTGTTGTCAAAAAAGTTACATCTGGATTTCAAATGGATTACTTAGTCTTCATTGTTAAGACTTGCCTATATGTGTGTGTGTGAGTATTTGCACTTTAATTTGCTGGTAGCATGGGAAAAACCTGCATGGCCTTTGTTGAAAACAGCAAGCCTGGGAAGTGAGAACTCTTCCTTCTCAGTTCAGCTATCCTTGAAACCAAGATGTTCATCCCAGGACCTTCTGCAAATCTGCAATTTATCTGCCTCCTTTAAATAAAAATTGAGATCATTCCTTTCATTTATACCAAATGGAACAGATATAACCTTGGATAAAAAAAATACCTTGCCTGCCTATAGAGTTGGGACCCATGTTAGGAGTGAGTGTCTGTATACTAGGAAGATGCTAAAGATCCACATATCATCTGTCCCACTAGACACAGGGTCATATTTTCAAGTAGAAAGTTTGAATTTAAGGAAACCCTCCTGAAGTCCCTGAGATATGGAAACTGTCTTCTATGATTAAGCTATAGAAGTGTCTCAGCGGTTTTTGCAATCATTTTTCACTCCGAGGTAGAGTCTGCAGTCCTCCTAGGAATGTGAGATATTGCAGGATGTGTGGACAGTTCTTTCTTCTCATAAGGTCATATCCAGATAGGAGACAGAATCCTTGGCATTACCCCTGTCTTCTGCATCTTTGTCTCAGAAAGCCTTTACTGTCCTTGAAGGATGAATCGGATCTCTTTTTTGT
Organism: Lasiurus cinereus; assembly: GCA_011751065.1. Classification (NCBI taxonomy): domain Eukaryota; kingdom Metazoa; phylum Chordata; class Mammalia; order Chiroptera; family Vespertilionidae; genus Lasiurus; species Lasiurus cinereus. Next base: position 4,068,789 of record JAAGEH010000088.1, on the reverse strand, counting down.
GAGCCACAGAACTCATCACCTTGTATTGTAATTGCTGGTTTACTTGTCTGCCTGTTCACCAGATTTGAACTCTGCATGGTCTATGGTTGTTCATCTAAACTCCTAACACCTGGCAAAGTGATGGCATCCATTCATTCATTCAACAAAAATGTACCAAACACCTATAATAAGTAAACCAGACACAATGTGTGCCTTTATGGGACTTACATTCTAGCAGCACCTAGTAAAAAGTCAATAAATATTTGTTGAATGAATGAATAAATGAATGAATCAATATTAAACCTCACTATTCCACTTAACCCTAATTTCAACTTTGATATTTTGCCATCTCTGTTCCTGACATAAGATTCCAACATGCCCACCCAATCGGGATAGCTCCGTGGTTGAGCATCGACCTATGAACCAGGAGGTCATGGGTTCAATTCCCAGTCAGGGCACATGCCTAGGTTGTGGGCTCGAGCCCCAATGTGGCATGCAGGAGGCAGCCAATTGATGATTCTCTTATCACTGGTGTTTCTCTCTCTCTCTCTCTCTCTCTCTGAAATCAATAAAAAATATTTTTTTAAAAAAGATTCCAACATGTCCAACTAGTTATTTTTCTAGGATTGGGGAATATCAGGCATATAGCCACAGATACAAATAATATTTTTCCAGGTCATCCTTTATAAAAAGGCCCCCTTATTTAAAATGTGCTTTGAGCTTTCCATATCCCTGTTTTTCCAAAAAATACCTGCCTGGGACACTCCTCTTATTGAAAACTCTCCCCACCCCCACATGTCTTCTACATCAAGTCTATAATCTCTACTGCAGGCCACCATGATGAGTGACAAAAATTGCCAGCTGGTAGGAAAGGGAGCAGAAGGGAGCAAGGAGGTATCTTTTTCTGCCTATTCAGAACATTGAAATCCAATTTATTGCTGGCCACTTGAGCCAAAGAAAGCAGCTCCCAGCAGCTGTTGATCTGAGAGGCTCCAGCTCATTTCCATGGCCTGGCTGTGACACTCCTCCGGCCCGTCTGGGAGTGGGTCAGCAGGCAGCAGCAGCCCTCCTGTTCTTTGCCCGAAGGCCTGACCTTGGGTGGGCCTGTTTCAGAGGGCAGAAAATGTGACAGAGTCACTCTTTCAGAAATCTTCTTTTCTGGTGGGTGGACATTCCTTGGTAATTGCCGCCCCAGGGTTCCTCCTCCTCTTATTACTCTTGTCCTCACTCAGGGGTGTGCGGGTAAACCAGCTGGGAGTTGAGGGTTCTGATTTGCGTCAATTTCCATCGTGTAAATACTCCTACTTTGACTACCAACCTGATGTCACTGAATATGGAGTTGGGGAGACATAAGACCTGTGTGTTACTGCCTTTCATGTGCCAGCACTACCAGATAGCTTGCCGTCTAACTGGCTCTCCCTCCAGAGGTGAAAGGTTGCCCTAGACTAGCACCACTGTCTTTCTTACAGCTGGGACTTTAGGGTATGGTTGTAAAATCCTTTCGCTTCTATTTTGTCATTGGGCTCTGACCACAACACTGCAAGGTAAGAATGACGATGCATATGTGGTAGAGGAGGAAACTGAGGCACAGGAAGATATGACTTGCCTCAGCTCACATAGCTGGGGTTCACTGTTCTCTCTCCACTCTTGACTCTGGCCATTCTCCTCTCACACGGCCCATTGCAGCCAAACCGAACATCATTTTGTGCCACCAATGCCTTGGTCACTCTCACTCCTGCAGTTCTTACCAGGATATTCTTTCTGAATCCCACCCTCTCCCTCTCCTGCCCACTGCTGCTTGTCCTTTAGGGCTCAACTTAAACATCATGTCCCCGAGTGTCCATGTCAGGGTCAGGGATCCCTGCCGTGTACATTTATGACTTGCCCTAGCACCTCCATCGCAGTTATTTGTCAAGTGGTGTTGAAGTGGCTTGTTCATGGATCTGCCTCCTCTACCAGACTGTAAACTCATCCAGCTCACCACTGAGCCTAGTGCTAAACGCAGAGTCTGGCCCCATAAGTATTTTTAGAATAAAGGGATTCCTGAATGATGGCCTCCTAACCTCAAATTCACTGAAGGCTTTGTTCTCTGAACTATCTCCCATCAGGGCCCCATAGAATCCACTTCCTCATAGATTAGTTGAGGTTTTCTCAGGAACCTGGGGAGGCTCCTGCCACAGTGCTCAGCCAGCCAGACTGCTCCCTTGTCAGTTGCAGCTGCTCGCCTCCCCTGCCTTGCCACGGCCCCTCTGGGCTTTGCAAAGTGTCGCAGAAGCAAGCTGAGAAACCTGTTTGGTGTGCTAGGAAATGTGCTCATTACACGCATGCCAAGACAGAGACACAGGGAGAAGGATCCAGCCAAAGCACCAGAACCTTCGGGAAAGGAGGAATGTTTAGGAATATTCTGGAACGAACGTGTCCTATAATAATTGCGAGACTAAGCCTTATGGATTAGCCTTGATTCCCTCAATTTCCCTCTGCAGAGGCAGAAAAGGATCCGGGCTGCTTACATACTGGGGATCTGCTGACCTTTTGGCACCGCAGAATCTCAAACATACCTGAGGCATTTATTACAAACATCTAATCATCTTCTGTAAACACAGGCAGCTGCCATTAAAACAAGCAGGAGCAGAGTCTGGCGCATGCTAGTTCCTTCCTTTGCTTTATCTGAGCCTGCCTAGTGATAAAACTTCAGGGTGTTCATCTTTGTGGAAGAATAATTTACTAGTCATCGGAGGACCTGGTTATGCCTCTAGAAGCATTTAGTCCAACAAAACTTTGCATGTTGATGAAATGTGCTATTTTATAATGTCTAATATAGCAACCACTAGCCACATGTGATTACTGAGTCCTCTCCAGGTGGCTGGTGCAAGGGAGGAACCAGATTTTAAATTTCATTTACTGTTAATTAATTTAAATTTGAAGTTAAGTAGCCACATGTGGCTTGTAGCTACTATATTGGACAGCACAGTTCTACATCTAACCTACAAATTTTGTCCAGAAGATGAGAGTTTTAACTTTTAAAGATATACATGTATATATCACACACAATTCCAGAAGATTGAAAAACACTTTAAATGACACCACAGGGATATAAAAAATTCAGAAAATGGGAAACTATAAGACAAGTGCAATAGCAAGGGAAAAAAAGAAGAGGGTGTGTGTGTGTGTGTGTGTGTGTGTGTGTGTGTTTGGAACCTAGAGATTAAAAAAGATTTAAGAGGCATATCAACAAAATGCAATGTGTGGAACTTTGTGGATCTTGATTTAAACAAACTAATTATTAAAAAATTATAAAACAATTGGGAAAATTTGAACACTGAATAGTTGATGATATCAAGGAAGTTTTAGATGTGATAATGGTATTGAGGTGATGTTAAAAAAATAGTCCTTTTTTAAAGGTACCTATTAAGTTGTTTACACGTGAAAGAGGATGATATGGACTTGATGAGTGGGCTATAGATGAAAAAAGGTAAGTCTTATGTGAGTAAATTATGCTATCCAAGTGATTGGTACATTGGTTCATTATTATTATATTATCTATTTTTATATTTAGAAGATTTCACAAAAAAAGTTTTAAAAAATCATCAGAGGGATGCCAATGTTGGTGAGAGATAGACAAACAGGCACTTTCTTTCTTCAATGTTGGGAGTTTAACATTTCTTATTGGAAAGGCAACTTGGGTACATTGATCAAGATCTAAACTATGTGTTCCTTTTGACTTAGGAATTCTAGTTTTAGGAATTTCTCCTGCAGACATGTGCAAAAATCTATGTAAAAGATTGTGATGTGCAGGGTTGTTTATAATAGTGGAGAATTGGAAATAACCTAAATGTTCTTTGGTCATGGATTGGTTATATAAATGATGGTATGCAACTACTGTGGAATGATACGCAGTAGTTGAGATTTAAAGAGAATGAGGTAGAACAGTGTGGACTGTCATTAGAAAGATGTCCATGATATATTCTTAGGTTAAAAAAACCCCCCACAAATTTCAAAAAGTATGTGTAGTATGACCCAATAAAAGCAACATATGTGTGTATATATGTATGTGTATATGGATGTATACAAGCACAGATATAACTTGGAAAAAACATACATCAAGTTGATCCAGGGATGGGAGGAGCTTACAGCTCCACTAAAATGAGCATGAGTTGCTGTGTTATCTTTGGCTTTGGAGTAGCTAGACTCACACTGTCTGTTCCATGAGTAATCAACAATTGGTTCTCCCATCAGACAACCTGGCTGCTATGGTCTGAATGTTGTATGTCCCCCAAATTCATATGATGAAACTAACCCCCAAAGATGATGGTTATTAGGAGGTGGGGCCTTAGAGAGGTGCTTAAGTTATGAGAATGGAGCCCTCACAGATAAGATTGGTGCTTTTCTGAAAAAGACCACAGAGAGACCCATAGCCTTTCCATCTTGTAAGAAGACACCAGTTATGAACTAGGACGAGAGCTCTCATCAGAATGCGACCATGCTATTGCCTTAATCTTGGACTTCCAGCCTCCAGAACTGTGAGAAATAAATTTCTGTTGTTTATAAGCCATCCAGTCTATGGTATATGTTATAGTAGCCCAAATGGACTAAGACACTGGCCCTTCCTGCCAGAAGAAAATGAATGTTTTTGTGACAAGAAGCTTCATTCAGCACAAACTGCTGATCCCTATTTCCACAGGGGAGAGGCATTTAGAAAGTTCATTTCTGTTATGGTAGCTGCCAGTTATTGAGCAATACCCTTGGTCAAACATTGTGCTAGGAGGTCTATGCACATGTCTCTCACTCTCAGGCTCTGGAGTCAAACTCACATCCTCCCACTTACTATTTGTGGCCTTGGACTAGTTACTTCAGCTCAGTTTCCTTATCTATAAAATGGAAGGAAAAATAATACCTATCTCATGGGTATGAGGATTCAATGAGATAATGCATATTAAGTGCCTGGCACATATAATTGCTCAGTAAATGTCCACTCGTTGTTTTCTCACTCCAGCATTCCTACAGCCTTATGTGGTTTAAATACTATTATGCATCCATTTGGCAGATAAGGAAATCGAGTCCTAGAGACAGTGGTGTGCTGGCTCCAAGTCACATGGGTTTATGAGAGCAAATATTAAATTTTCACAAATTTTTTTGAGTTGACCAAGCATCATGTTGGTAGCTTGAAATTAGCTGTGGTGGGATGTGAGTATTTATACCTTGGGAATCAGCAAACACTGCGTTTCCCCCAAGAGCTGTTTGTTGAACTTTACCAGCACATTGAGTAGTTCAATGACTCGTCTAAGGCCCTGTGGCTGGTGTGTGGCAGAGTTTGGATTGCAATGCTGTTCTGCTCAACTCTAAGGTTTTAATGCTTTGATATACCTCGTGGAGGTTTATATACATATATACATATGCAGATCTCTCTTTAAAAGTTAGAACACTCGTTTCCTGGACAAAACTTGCTGGATAATGCTTTTCAATATCATGTCTCAAGAGAAGTGGTTTCCAAATTTTAGGGTGCTTCAGATTTACCAGGTGAAGTAATGTTGAAACATAGATTTCGGAGTTCCACTCCCAGAATTTCTTATTCATTTTTTGGTGGGGTTCAATAATTTACATTTCTAACCAGTTCTCAGTGATGTTGGCTCTGCTGGTCTGGGACGATACTTTGGGATCTATTGTTCTAGTGCAAAAGCTGAAGCTCTGTGTTGTACATCTTGCCATAATCTTACCAGGTCCATGGCTTTAGCAATCCTCTCATCTATAGATGCGAAGGTTTAGATAGTGACTCCAGGCCCTGAACTTTTTGATGGAGAGCATTCTGGTAAGATACCTGTGCTCTCAGCAGTTCAAGCACAGGACAGCAAGAACCAAATCTTGGTGCCTCTCTCCAGTTGGCCTCTGTTTAGCTCTGGCCAGTATCCCAAGAGCCTGAGCCGCTCCCCACATGAGCAGGAGGCAAATGAAAAAACACACACCACATTTCAAAGTCTATCTTTAAAATCTGGCAGAAAGCTGCCCTATAATTATACTAAGTGAACTAGTTATAACTTCTCTTGTATTGATGTAGGATTATTGAGAGATTGCTCACACAGTTCTGTGGAATTCAGTTAATGAAGTTAGAGCCTTTTTTTTAAAAAAACATCTCTTTTCTAACCAGCTCTGGCCTCCTAAATATAGATAATCAAATCATGAAGGAAAAGGAGGTAATCCCTAAATTAATTCCCTGATCAGAACATGACTGCTACTTTAGAAGCACAACTTTTCCAGCCTAGTTTTCTAACTTAAGTATCTCATGTTTTGCAAGCTCTTAAAGGAAAAAGCAAGAGGACATGAAGAGACGCACAAGAACTCACTTGTGGATATAACTTCAAAAGAATTAGAGAAGCTAATATGGGAATTTGGCTATATCAAGTTTGCACAGCTTTAATTCATTCTACAACAGTGTCCTACGAATACACCTAGCCAATGGTATATAGAAGGACCAGGCCAATGGACTTTGGTGGTCCCCTTTTATAATCCTGGGTTTGGGAAATAGGACAGACATTCTTGGCTTAATAGGAACCATGGGCTTATACCATTTGGACTTGCTTTGATTGAGGAAATCAGAAAATATAATTCTGGGCATATGAATTCTGGCTGACAATTGGAATTTCAGTTTCTTGAAAGTAGGAAGTAAGCTTATTAAGCTGTAGCCCCACATTCCTGAGCACATAATTAGAGTTCAATAAACTCAACAAATGCTTGAGAATGTTATGGAAAGGACTAGTCAGAACAATTTGCATTCAAATCCCAACTGTATCTTCTTCTATTTGTGTGACCTGAGCAAGTCATTTAGCTTCTTTGACACTCTGACCTGTAAAATGGGGTTAATCAGTCAATGAAATTTACTGAATGCCTGCATGTGCTGATACTGTTACAGACACTGGGGCAATGTCAGCAAACAAGGTGGTCAGAATTTCTACCCTCTAGATGTATGTAATATTAGAGCCTATTTCAAGCTGCCTCTTAGGAAGGCTGTGTAAGGATAAGGGTCAGACTCCCTAACCTATCATGCCTCTACCACTAACTGGCTATGATATCTCAGCAAATGAGTGGTAACAGGACCAGCCATATGGGAATGCTGTGAAGACCTCCACCACACATCCATCCTTGCCTTTGTGTAAATGTCGAAAAGGCATTTCTTAGGGCAAATGAGTTACACAAAGAGGCACTCTTACAGGGGAGCTGATGTGGTCCCATTCCAGAGCTTGATAAGCAGAGGATGGATTCCACTTCCAGTGTACCTCCTTGGCTGGGTACCTTGTGCAAATACACGTAAAGCCCCTACAACAGTAGTTGGCATTTAGTAATTACTCAATAAATGATAGCTTTTATTATTGCAGGCATGTGATAAGAATTTAATGCAAGCAAGGCGCTAACACTATACAATTGATATTCAGTAACTGTTAGTTCATGTCCTCTTAGTATGTGGAGAAACAGTAAACATTCGCATCACAGCAAAGTATAGGTGATAGGCCAGCAATCAGAAGACTTGGGTCTGGTCCCAGTTCACCCATTGCTTGCCTCTAATTGCCCAGGTGACCTTTACTAAGCCTCAGCTTTCTCATTTGTCAATGTAATGAGGGTTTGTATTGGCCTAGGGCTAGGCCATGTGCTGGAATTATGACATAAATGCGTGTCACTGTAACAAATTCTTCTTTTCTCTAGTGTGTGTATAGACACATATGGGTATGAGATAGTCTCAGGAAAGTGGTGAGTGGGTGAAGGAGTCTTAGAGAAACTTTTTATTTCAACATGTTTTATTATTATAAAGCACTGGTGGAGATGACAGGACTTGCTCAACATCACACAGTGGGTCAGTTCTGGAGGGTTTCAAATGATCTTGAACTTGGAGAATTATGGGGATAACTGGCTAGAGAGCCTAGCTGTCGACTAGATGGCTTAGGCATGTGAGATTCTGTTTCCTGTTTTAGGCTTGCTTGGGCTAATTGGGTGACAGAGGCTCAATCACTTCTGGTTAATTTGGTCTAAGATTCTATCTTAGATATATATCTAGCTCAGATATTCTATCAGTCAGTGACTAATATTTTCCATTTCTCATTGACTTTTCCAGTCAGAATAAGACTATTCAAATTATCAATCGAACACATGAATTAAGCATTCTTTTTCTCAATTTGGGGAGTGAAACTGTAGTAAGGTGGTTTCTATTTATTTATTTTTAAAATATATTTTATTGATTTCAGAGAGGAATGGAGAGGGAGAAAGAGATATATCAATGATGAGAGAGAATCATTGATCTGCTGCTTTCTGCATGCCCCCTACTGGGGATTGAGCCAGAATCTGGGCAGGTGTCCTTGACGGGAATCAAACCTAGTACTTTTCAGTCCACAGGCTGAGCTCTATCAACTGAGCCAAACTGGCTAGAGCACAGTTGGTGATTTTAGCTTAAGTGCATTTCAGAAAAGCCCTCTTTGTTTCCCCTTCTTCACTCCACTAGTTCATAAATTAATAAAAGTCACCATTTAGTGAGTGTTTGCTGTGGTTCAGGAACTGGGCTAAAAGTGCATGTAGATGCATTATCTCTTTCAATCCTTCCAACCAGCCTATGAAACAAGTATTACTGTTAGTTTATAGGCAAAGAAATACGAAGCCCAGAGAAGAGAAGTAACCTGCCTAAGATCACACAGCTGATAACTGGCCTCTTTTCTCTGCAGCAGCAGGCCTTTATTAATGATCACTATGAAGCATTATATGATTGGCTTTTCTATTGTAAGTTGCTTAATATTCCAGGTCAATTAACATTTTATAAATATTTGCTAAAAACCCACCATGTTCAAAGCAAAGTTCTTTTGCACGGTCACTGTCTTACTCGGTATACAGTTATATATTTATAGATACTGTTCACTTCAGACTTTGAACTTTTCAAAAATCAACACCATTCATTCTGTATTGAGTGCCTACTAAAAGTTACATTTTTCGGTTAATTACTCAGAATCTCACCTAAGTTTTATAACAGTCCAGGGAGTAGGTTCTCTTATTATCCCCACTTTCAGATAAGAGATGTGAGCTACAGAGCACGGGTTTTTCTATAGCCCCACAGTTGCAATGGCAGGGCTAGGTATAAGAACACAATGCCTTCTGTTTTCTTTGACTCTCCACTGAGGGTCCAGTGCTCTGCATAAAGTCTGAACTCAGTACAAGTCTATTGCTTGGTTAGACTCCAGCAAGGTTGACTGTGAATCACAGGATCTATGGTTTTACTCATTTCTCCCTCAGGCAACGCCTCCTGCGGGGTGTTGTCAAATCAAACATGTAGTGCAGGCAGCTGAAGTGGGCCCTGGGACTAGCCAACCTGCCTGCCCTGAATGGTGAAAGAGGGATCCAATTTCTAAACCCTTCCTTTTCCTTCATACTGTTGTAAATCATCTTTGCATGAGGAGGCTTCCCATGGTGCCTGCAGTTGCCCCTTTAAGACACTAAGAGGGGCATGAGGGGTGTGCCATGTTCATCCATCCTTCTTAGAACAAGTGCTGGAAAATTCTAATTTCTGAGGACTGATGCCGAGCAGCACTTTTGGAGCCATCTTGTTAAAGTGGCTGTTGGGAAACTGAGCTCCAGTGTCAGTTGGGAAGGAATGAGTGCCCAGGAATAGAACGGGACATTGCAAATGAGCCGTGAAAAACAAGTGCAGGCCCTGGCCCAGCCTCCTGGGCCCAGATGCTCCCCTACAGAAACTTGGCAGAACATGGATGGAGGACACTGCCTGGATGAGCTGGGCGTCTCCAAGTCCTGGGCACCGCTTGGCTGTAGTATTTAGCTCTCGGTTCTGAAAAACTCAGGTGGGCCAGGAAAGGGTTCAGAAGCATGAGACTTGTCTATGGTTGCCCTGGCTTCAGTTCAATATTATGCTTTTCTAATTGGCTACTTCCTGCTGAAATCAATCCAATATATTTCAGGTTTCCTTATTGATTGCCAACTTTTTTAGGAACAAATTTGCATTCGTTTGGAAACTGTTCTCTTTCATTTTTTCCTTTATTCTCCTTTCCTCTCCCCTTCTCTTCCCTCTTAAAATGCAGCATAGTAGTTATATACTTGGGCTATGGAATCTAATACAAATGAAGATGAATTCTTGTTTTACATTTTTATACTCTGTAAACTTGAGAAACTTAAGTTCTCTGAATCCTAGTTTTCTCTTTTGTAAAATGGGAACAATAATAACGACTACCAATTAAATAATAAAATGCATGTAAAGATAATTGGCACAGTACTTTGCATACAGTACGTGGTTAATTAATGTTATATATATTTTTTTTCCTTCTCTTTTTCTTTTTCTTTTTGCTCTTTTATTTTTCTTTTCTTCCCTATCCATCTGTGGCTGACACTCTAAGGTGAGTCCCATGATCCCCAATCTGATCCCCTGCCCCTTGAGTGTAGGCAGACCTGTAACTTGTTTCTAAATAATAGGACATGGCAAAGGTATGAGATGTCATTGCTGTGTTACTTCACGTTATGTAAGACCCTGGCTTGCTAGAGGTTCTCTTCCTGCTGGCTTTGCAGTAGTAAGAGGCCATGTTAGGAGGTCCATCTGACAAGGAGCTGAGAACAGTCTATAGAAGCTGTAGGTGGCCTTTGGCTCACAGCCAGCAAGAAGCTTGCACTCTCAGTCACACAGCTGCAATGAAGTGAATTCTGACAACAACCTCAGGGAGGCTGGAAGTGGATCAATCATTTCTCAGCCAAACCTCCAGATGAGAACCCTGCCCTGACTGACCCCTTGATAGCAGAGGATCCAGCTGGTTTTGCATGTTTGTGCATTGACTGCTGAGCCACTGACACTGTGAGATAAGTGTGTGTTGTTTTCTGATTCTAAATTTGTGGAAATTTGTTATACAGCATAGAAAACAAATACACCTTGTTTTCCAATGATTCCTTTATATTTATCACTATTCATGACTTTCATAATTGCCTTGTATAATCTAAGTAAAAAAAATGCAATAGAACTCATTCTTATATTCCTTGCTGAAAAATGTATTTATTTATTTAAAAAAATTAAAAAATATTTTTATTGACTTCAGAGAGGTAGAGAGGAGAGAGATAGAAACATCAATGATGAGAGAGAATCATTGATCAGCTGCCTCCTAAACACTCCTTATTGGGGGTCCAGCCTGCAACCCGGGCATGTGCCCTGACCAGAATCAAATTGTGACCTTCTGGTTTATAGGTAGATTAGCTCAACCACTGACCACACCAGCCAGGCCCTTGTTGAAATATTTAGAAGACAATTTTATCTTAAGGTAAAAAACAAACAGAAAACCAAAGACCAAAATGAGTTGGATTGAACAGCTCAAGTATCATTGGAGGAAGACTTAGGAGAGCTGCAGTTATTTTTATGGCACAATAAAAACAGCATCTCTTTCCTCCTAATGGGTCAATAGAGATTTCAGAAACTTCTCATCCTTCCTAAAAAGATGAATCCATTTTTGGACATTTCGACAACTATTATGTATATAACGGATAGTTTGAAAGAGTGAAACAGACTCAAAAGAGTTATTTTAGAACAAGCCCAAGTGCTTTCAGAGCCATTGTCTTTCTTAAATGGTGTGGAAGATAATGTTGAAAATGCCGAGTTCATAAATGATCATATCACATTTGCTCAGAACTCTTCAGCAGTCCTCCCATTGCCTCCAACATAAAGTCCTGACTCCTTAACATGGCTTAAAGGCCACTGTTTGCTTTTTCAACTTTATTGTTCCCGTTTCTTCCTCTAATATTCTAAGTTCTCTCATTTCAGAAACTTTGCACATGCTGTTCCTCTTCTCTGAATCCTCTTTGTCATACTTTTTAACAGGCTAATTCTAACCCATCTTTCAAGTCCCAGTGGAGATGTTATTCACTCTAGAAAGCATTTCTTGACTCTTAAGCATGGTAGGTGTTCTCTCCATGGGACCCTTTACTTCCCCAATCACAGCCATTTAATTACACATTACATGCCTGTCTCACTCCACCAGAGCATGAGCTCCTTAGGGGCAAGGATGTATATCCTGTTTCTTCTTATATCTTGCATGCCTAGGTGTATATGTCTTCCATTGTGAATAAAGTAGCAAACAAGCCAAAATCTTGCCCCCAAGGGAGCTTAAGCTAGGATCAGGATATTGTACATTGCCAGCCCAGGCTCCACTTTGGCATCAGTTACCTTTAAAATCCCTCTATCAACTAGGCCAAGTGACTTGGCATGATGCCATGTAGATACCCTCTGTATCTCCTACAAGGGTGCAAAGGATATAGGAGCCCAGAAGATACTTGGGCTTCCTGTGACATTCATCCCTTGAGGCAGTGCTCAGGTTAGGGAAGGACTTCACATCCAGTCCATGTCCCCGCCTATGGTCCTAGGAAATCACCAGTGATTGCCCTGTGAATGGAGCCGGGTCTAGTGGGACCAGTGATGATAGTGGTGGTGTGGGCCACATCCTTCTAATGCCTTTGCTTCTGCACTCATCCCCTTAGGAGACAGCAAACCAAGTTGTCCTGAAGAGCAGAAATGGAGCCTTTGCTATTCTGATGGGATGCTGGAATAGTCCCTGTCCTCTCCAGCTACTACAATTAAAAGCATGACATTTCTTTCTCCTCTCTCTCTTTCAGTTGGTATTACTAGGTTTATTTATTTATTTTCCAGATGAGCTGATACAAGTTAAGTTAAATAGCATGCTCTAGGTCAGTGGTCGCCAAACTCATTAGTCAACAGAGCCAAATATCAACAGTACAAAGATTGAAATTTCTTTTGAGAGCCAAATTTTTTAAACTTAAACTTCTTCTAATGCCACTTCTTCAAAATAGACTCACCCAGGCCATGGTATTTTGTGGAAGAGCCACACTCAAGGGGCCAAAGAGCCGCATGTGGCTTGTGAGTCGCAGTTTGCCAACCACTGCTCTAGTACTCAGATAATGAGTAGTATAGAACCTATCTGGTTCTAAATCCCAAGAAGCACATTCTTTGAAGAAAGAAAGATAAGGGTTCACATCCTAGCTTTTCCACTTCTAGCTAAGAGAACTTGGGGTGATAACAACAATCTTATACAGTTGTTGTGGGGCTAAATGAGACAGCCCATATCAATGCTTGAACTTGGTTAAGTGCTCAAAATTGTTAGCCATTACCACAATTATTATTATTACTTCTTTATTATTCCAAGCCTCATGCTTTGTCTTATGTCTTAACCTTGAGGATTGATCTAAGTCTGGCCATTTTAGAAATGATAGCCTTGTTTATCCACACTGCTGGAGTCAGCTAGGACTATGCAATTTTCTTCTTCTAAACCAGTGATTCTCAACCTTTCTAATGCTGCGGCCCTTTAATACAGTTCTCATGTTGTGGTGACCCCCAACCATAAAATTATTTTCATTGCTACTTCATAACTGTAATTTTGCTACTGTTATTAATCATAACGTAAATATCTGTATATTCTGATGGTTTTAGGCGACCCTGCTAGCAGTTCTCAACCTGTGGGTCGCAACACAGGTTGAGAACCACTGCTGTAGATTGAGAACCACTGCTGTAGAGCCTAAGACCATCGGAAAATACAAATATTTACTTATGATTCATTAACAGTAGCAAAATTATAGTTATGAAGTAGCAACGAAAATAATTTTATGGTTGGGGGTCACCACAGCATGAGGAACTGTATTAAAGGGTCACGACATTAGAAAGGTTGAGAACCACTGTTCTAAACCATAACACCTAGCACATGGCTGGCCACAGTAGGCATCCTAGTCAATCCTTGTAGACTTACTGTCAGAATAATCAAACTTCATTTATTCTTACCTTGGCCTGAATGGTTTATATTTCTGCTTGGCCTCTCCCATCATAGAAAACAATACAGTACTGAGGAATGAACACAGGCTTTGGAGCCATTTGCCAGATAGAAGACTTCAGAAAAATAACCTACCTGTTCCAAGCTCTTGGACAGTCAGTGTGAAGGTGAAATGACGCATGTGAAGAGCCCTGTATATGTTGGTTCCTTCACCTCTTCCCTCAGTTAGCTCCTATAACTAAAACCGTCAATTTTCCGAGGCCTGGATTTGGAGGGAAGTAGAGTGGCAGACTATTTATTGGCTTTTTGCTTCATTGACTTACAAACCAACAAAGCCTGCTCGTCAGTTTGTGATGGGTAGGAAGTTTCCAAGCCCAAGGGCTCAGTTTGTAGATGAAAGAAATTCATCTTCTTGCAGAGTTCTCAAGTTCAGGCACAGCCATTCAGGTAATATTCATAGGTTGTTTGGGGCTGGATTTCCAGGTTCTTACAAGAGAAAGAGGAGCCCAGGTCAAAGAGAACAAGCCCGATGCAAAGGAAGCTTCGAGGCTAGAGACTAAGTTTGGAAGTCCTTGGAACCAAGTTCCCATTAATACTCCTTATGACTCAAAAATGACTCAAAGTTTCATAAAGAGATTGCTTTTTTTCTCCCTTCGTTTCAAATGCTCTTGAGAATAATGTGGAGATCAAACTAAGAATAATGAGGAGATCAAATTTGGAACTATGTCATTAAAATCACATGTTCATTAATTATCAGAACGTGTTCTGAGATATACCAAATCTATATAGTTCACTTCCCTCTTAAAAAAATTCTCCAAGTTCTGAACTCATGTGGTTACTAGGGGATTCGGAAAACTGAAAGAATATTTTTCATATACTGACTATCTTTTCACATGGGGCCCAGTCAATACTCAGTAGGAAGGAAATCAGACATAGCCTAGGGGTCAAGACTACTGGCGTGGGTTCAGATGATATCAAACACCAGCTGCAGCCCTTTGTGGCAGTGGGAATCTGGGAGGCAAGCTACTTGATGTTTCTGAGTCTCAGTTTCCAGTATTTAAAATGCGATGATGATAGATGATGATAGTAAACAGGCCAAAAGGTTTTGTGAAGATTAAATAAGTTAGCGCAGGTAAAACCAACATGAGAAAGGGTTTGGTCATGGTTAGTCATTATTATTATTAGGCAATATGAGTAGATTTCTTTGGCACCTGAATTTCTTCTTTCTTGATAAAGTAGAGACTTTTCAGATTAAGGAGATGAATACCTGGAAGAATGTGCTCATGATATGCAGTAGTACCCTGCGATCCTGGTTATTCAAAATCCTGGGAACCACACACCCATGGCATCCCTTTTTACTCCAACCTGCTTTGCCCTCTCACTTCCTACCAACTCTCCTTCAGCTGAAATCCCCTTGCACCACCTACTTGATGATGGCATTAGAAGACTTGAGCTCTTTCTCTATTTTTCCCATAACGCTTTTCTCTCAGTAGAATTCTAAATTCAAGGGCAGGAATTATGCCTCCTGCTTCTTTATAATCTCCATGGGGTCTTGCTATCACTGTGATTATTTTTTTTATCACACTGTACATTTTTAAAAAATATATTTTATTGAGTTTTTACAGAGAGCAAGGGAGAGGGATAAAGAGTTAGAAACATCAATGAGAGAGAGACATCGATTAGCCGCCTCCTGCATGCCCCCACAGGGAATGTGCCCGCAACCAGGATACATGCCCTTGACCAGAATCGAACCTGGGACCTTTCAGTCCACAGGCCGATGCTCTCTCCACTGAGCCAAACCGGTTTTGGCACACTGTACATTTTTTGTTGTTGTTAATTTTCACCTGAGGATATTTTCCCCTTGATTTTTAGAGAGATTAAAAGGGAGAGAGAAATACACAGGGAGAGAAACATCAATGTGACAGACACATTGATTGGTTGCCTTCACCAAGGCGAAGATTGAGCCTGCAACTGAGGTATGCTCTTGACCAGAATTAAACCTGGCACCTTTTAATTCCTAGGCTGACGCTCTTTCCACTGAGCCAAACTGGCTAGGGACACACTATAAATTTTAATAAACAATTGATGGCTTTTTCTGTTTGACAGTAGCATGTATATTTTTACACACCTTTGATTATGAGCCCTTGATATAAAGGATGTTCTAACCTGGGTGGGTTATGTGGCTAGACATGAGAAGCAAATTCAGCTACCTATATGTTGTTCCTAACAGTTTTTAAAAATATATGTAGTTAAAAAGTAAAAAGAAATATAACTTTTCTATTAAAAAATCTAGACACTATAGGAGTAAGAGAAAAATATAGCCTCCTTTTTTGTTCTCTCATCTATTCCATTTCCTGGTCAATACAATCTCCATCTGCAGTTTGATATATGTGCTTCCGGATTTGTACTATCCAATACTGTGGCCACTAGCTGGCAAGTCAAATTACAATGTGCTTTAAATAAAATAACTCACTGGATTTCAAAGGCCTAATATGAAAAAATTTAAAACATCTCATTAATGTTTTTATACTGAGTAAAAATTGAAATAACATTTTGATAAATTGGATTAAATATCAATATTAAAAATTAATTTCAGCTTTCTCTTTATTTAATGTGGCTACTAAAATTTTAAATTATATGTGTGGCTCATACCGTATTTTTATTGGAAAAATGTTCTAAATTTTTTTATGCATAAGCAAATTCATATACATGCACAGCCACAGATGTAAATAATTTTAACAAAAATATGTATGTAGGAGAGGTTCTGCAGCTTTTTGCATTTTGTTTTGAGCCAGTCACCCAAACAAGAATCTTAAACAGTATTCAGCACAAACTAAGGCTGCTGTTCCAAAATCATTGTTCCAATGGCAGATTTTCACCTTATGTATAAAAGCTGAAGCATCCTTATTCCTTTGAAGGGTTTTTATTTATAAAGTAATTACTTCTATTTGTTTCATGACTACCCATCTTATCACTTACTCATTTCAACCCATAGAGTTTGGATTCTTCTGAGTACCAGAATTATTCCTCATCTTTCTCTTGTGTTCCCCCAGCATTTGGTATAGTACTGAATACAGAATGTACATTTTAATTCTTGTGCACTAGAACCCTGCCTAGAGAAGAGAGTTTTTATTCAAATCACTCCCTTTGGTTTGAAAATAATGAAAACAACAACAGCTAACATTTATTGAGCATTTACAATGTGTTAACATTGTATAAACTGATCACACACATTGTCTTCCTTTATCTTCCCAACCCCATGAAATAAGTGTTACTGATTCCATTTTAGTGTTGAAGGAATTGAGTCTCCAAAATAGAGCTCAAATATGTCACTTCTCTTTCTCCATAGTCACCATCAACTCTCTCTTCCATCCTCTCCTATTAGACCTCCATTTCCACTTAGCCCTCACTCAATCCTCATCAAGGCAGCCAGAATGATCTTTAGAAACATATACTAGATCATACTGTTCCCATTTAAAACTTTTTGGTGGCTTCACATTGTCCTTAAAAGCTGATTGGGTCTCTGCCTCCCTTATCTATCCCCTGGGACTCCTCTCCTATTCTTTATTAGGCCTGAGGTCCCAACTTCTAATAGTTCATTCTCCCACCTCAGGACTTTGCACAAGCTACTTCTTTGCCTCAACTACTCTTGCCAAACTCTTTAGTTGGTTTATTTCAACTTATACTTCACTTCCTCAGAAAGTACATTTTTAATTATGCCTTCCTATTCAAGAATAGGTCAGAGCTTTAAGGCCTTTTACTTTAATTTCCTATCACACCTTAAAATAATATATTTCTGCCCTAGCCAGTTTGGCTCAGTGGATAGAGCATCAGTTGGTGGACTGAAAGGTCCTGGATTCAATTCTAGGTAAGGGCACATACGCAGGTTGCAGGCTCGATCCCCAATAGGGAGCATGCAGGAGGCAGCCAATCAATGATTCTCACTCATCATTGATATTTTTATCTCTCTCTTCCTCTCTGAAATCAATCTTATCTAATAAAAGAGTAATATGCAAATTGACTATCACTCAAACACTCAAGATGGCTGCCCCCATGTGGACACAAGATGGCTGCCACAAGATGGCCAGCAGGGGAAGGCAGTTGTGGGTGATCAGGCCAGCAGGGGAGAGCAGTTGGGAGGGACCAGGCCTGTAAGAGAGGGCAGTTCAGGGGGGGAGGGACCCAGGCCTATAGGGGAGGGCAGTTGGGGATGACCAGGCCAGCAGAAGAAGGCAGTGGGAGACTAGGTCAGCAGGAGAGGGCAGTTAGGGGTGACCAGGCCTGAAGAGAAGGATACTTAGGGGCAATTGGGCTGGCAGGGGAGCAGTTAGGTGTCAATTAGGCTGGCAGGGGAACAGTTAGGCATCGATTAGGCTGGCAGGGGAGTGGTAAGGGGGTGATCAGGTTGGCAAGCAGAAGCCATTAGGGGCAATCTGGCAGGCAGGCATGCAAGTGGTTGGGAGCCAGCAGTCCTGATTGTGAGAGGGATGTCTGACTGCCTGGTGGGATCAGGCCTAAACAGGCAGTCAGACATCCCTCAAGGGGTCCCAGATTGGAGAGGGTGCAGGCCAGACTGAGGAACACCCCCTCCCATGCATGAATTTCATGCACCAGGCCTCTAATACAAATATATTTAAAAAAATAATGTATTTCTCTGTGTTTTACTATTTAACATTTTTCTGATGAGACTACATATTCCTTAAAAGCAGAAACTGCCTCTACCTTTTCCTCCCCTGCAGCCTAGTCATCTGCTGGCTTATAAGTAGCTGATAAATAAATGTCTGTTGAAAGGATGAACTGATGCTTAGAGTAATTAGTGTAAACACTGCTGATCTTAGTTCTTTTCAACCTGCAAACCCCTACAATGCCATCTAATGCTCTCTGTTCAAAAGGCAATGTTTGTTGAAAAGAATACAATTGAGCTTCCACTTTTTTCTTCTCTTAATTTAAGAGAAGGCTGCCATCATCCTAGTCCAAAAAGGTGATGGTTCTAGATAGCAAAATAATGATTACTCAGAATAGTTTTAAGATAATTTATAACAGAGCAAAACAATTGACCATTGGTTATTATGGGGCTAATATATCCTAGGAAAACAAGTGAACTTATATTATTCTTTCCTTGATAGCTATTTCAGAACCAGACCTAACCTGAGGGTAAGCACCACCAAAAAAAAAATAAAATAAAAAAAAATGGCAGTGCCATTTCTAGGAGAAAAACAGAAAAATTGCAATTGGATAAGGGTTTTTCCAGTTTTTGCTTTTTGAACAGCCTTGTCAGAAATAACAAAAGCCTCCAAAATGAGTTTGCTGCTTCATTTATTCTCAGAACATATAAGACAATGTCTTTCTCTTGGAGTATTTTTTGTGAGAACTAAGTAGAATCCTGAAAGGGATCACTGAGAAGCATCCACAGCCAAAATTGACAAGGGCAGGTCTCTACCACATGCTCACCTCTTGTTTTTGATGAAAATAGAACTTAACTGGAATTGCAGTTTTTGGACTTTCTGGTAATTAGGTAGAGGCAGCAATAAAAACCTCAAACACCCCTATATGGTTGAACATCGACCTATAAACCAGGAGGTCACGGTTCAATTCTAGATCAGGGCACATGCCTGGAGTGTGGATTAGTCCCCAGTGTAGGGTGTG
This sequence comes from Lasiurus cinereus, assembly GCA_011751065.1. NCBI lineage: Eukaryota > Metazoa > Chordata > Mammalia > Chiroptera > Vespertilionidae > Lasiurus > Lasiurus cinereus. The sequence continues at coordinate 4,049,374 of JAAGEH010000088.1, read as the reverse complement.
CAGAAGGTAGCCGATCAATGATTCTCTCTCATCATTGATGTTTCTATTTCTCTCTCCCTCTTCCTTCCTTTCTGAAATAAATAAAAATATTAAACAAACAAACAAACAAACAAACAAACAAACAAACTAAGGGGAACTCCAAGGACTCAGTACTGGGGTGAGAGGATAGGGCTGCAGAAAGTCTGATGTCATTTCATCTAGTCCCTTGTCCTCACAGACCTTAAGCAGTTGCAAGTGATGACAGGAGGGTTTTGGTGTTTAATCAACTTGGCAGGAAGTGATTTTTCTTATATTAAATCAGATTCTCTTGTGCCGTTGTTTAAATGCATTGTGTTCCATTTGTTTTCAATGCAGTCTTGATACTTTCCACTATAAAGTTTTTGGTTGCTCATTTAGCTGATCTTAATCCCTTCATTCTTCAGAACTCTTTCGTATTGGGATAAGGAGGAGGTTCATGTCACCTATAACCAACGCTATAAAGTCATCCATCCATCCACCCATCCATCCATCCACCCATGCATCCATCCACCCATGCATCCATGCATCTAATATTTATTTTGTGCAAGCTGTAAAAAAGAAATGGTTGAATAACATAGAATCATTGTTCTCAAGGAACTGAATCCTGAAGAGAAACAGATAAGAAATACATGTCAAGGGAGATAAATGTTATGTTGGGGGAAGTATGGATCAATGAGCATCATGACTTACACAGCTTTTCTGAAGTGATGGACATCTCAGAGTGAGACTAACAGAATAAAGAGGCAGTATTTGAATAGGTCCTTAAAAAGTGTAGGCAAAATTTTGATAGAGTAATTTGTGGGATGCTGAAGAATCGGATAGAAAGTCAGAGGATTCAGAGAAATAATCAGGCATTGCGAAGTTCTTTGAATTTTTGGTTTCTATTTGCTTTTAACTGCTGAGCATAAAAAATTAAAAATCTCCAAAATGTACCCATGATTTAAATGTAATCTTACTGAGACCTCCCTCTGCAAAGAATCTCTCCTTTTGCAAACCACGTGTCTTTTATTCCCCACAAATTATACTCAGTCTCAGTGGTGCATGTGGCTTCAGAGGTGGTCATGTGACCTAGTCCTGACCAATAAGAGTATTTCTTAAATCCCACCTAAAGCCAGTGCTGAGAGATGCACACAGGGTCTACAGTAAGCTAATTGGAGTCTCCTTGACAGAGCTGTCGTGGAAGACACCCTCAATTTCTGTAAGATTAAGAGCTTTAAGAATGATATAGGCTTTGGCTGCCAGTATTTTTCTCATAGAACCTCCCTGAGGATGAAGAATGCAACAGAAAGTTGAGCTGAGAGAGAAATTCAGAATTCAGATGACTATGAACCCATAGGTCATCTGCTACTCTAAGATCTCCTCTTTAAATTTCCATGAAATTACCAACCCTCTAGTGACTAGAGTCTAGTTACTTTCTCTTCCCACCCACTTTTTTTTGTTTGTTTGTTTCCGTCAGTTGACAAAGAATTTTACCAAGTACCACTAAAAAGTCCTCACAAATAGAGTTGATAAACTGTGTTAACATAAAGGGAATTTTCTAGGCTAAGTTCATCTTAAGTATTAATAAAAATTGACACTTCAGGTTAATATCTGGCTTGGTCAACTTTTCTTTCTTGCTAAACTGATGACCTCAATCAGCCAGTGCTCAGAGATGCATACAGGGCCTATAGTAAGCTAATTGGAGTCTCCTTGACAGAGCTGTTGACTTCAGTTAAAATGATAAAACCACTGTGATTATAGCACATGGCCAAGTGCATTTGGAACTTCTATTTTTTAGATCAAAGCTCCAAAATTTTTTTAATCATTATTCACCATGATTTTTTTTCTTATAATTTAGGAATTTGAGTCCTTTCATTCTTTGGAATCCTGAAATAGTTTCTTATCTTCACCTAGAATGCCATGAGTGTTATTTCATCCACACCTGAAATGTTATTTCTCTCTCTGGCTTTTGCCCTACACCACAGGCCAGAAAGAGGCAGGGGTGGTGCCTTCCTGAGAAATAAGAAAATTCTAATGAGTCAACATGTCTTTATTGACTTTCCTGAGAAATAAGAAAATCCTAATGAGTCAACATGTCTTTATTCTACCACCAAATTAGGGAGATTGTCACTAATGAAAACAGAAGATAACCTGCCTCTTAGGAGTTTTCCCCTCTATAAAACTCTTTGGAACTTGCATGAGGCAAAATAAATAAATAAAAACAAACAAACAAACAAACTAATAAAAGGATAATATGCTAATTAGACTGGGAGACCTTCCAGGACATTCTTCTGGACAAAGCCATGATGGCAGGACCGAGGTAGAAGCAGTTAGAGGCCAAGAAGGGAGGGCAGTTGTGGATGATCAGGCCAGGATGGGACAGCAGTTGTGGGTGATCAAGCTGGTAGGAAGGGAGGGGGGACATTGGGAATGATCAGGCTGGTGGGGGCAGAGGGGAGGAGTTGGGGATGAGCAGACCAGTTGGGGGACCAGTTGGAAGTGATCAGGACAGCAGCGGGAGGGGAAGTTTGAAGTGACCAGGCCTGCAGGGCAAGGCAATTAGGGGTGATCAGGCTGGCAGGGGAGAGTAGTTAAGGGGGACCAGACCTGCAGGGAAGGACAGTTGGGAGTAACCAGGCAGGCAGGGGAGGGCAGTTAGAGGTGCCCAGGCCTGCAGGGAAGGGCATTTGGGGTGATCAGGCTGGCAGGGGGAGCATTTAGAGGCAAGCAGGCACCTGGTGGTGGGGGAAAGTTGGGGACAAGCAGGCAGGCAAGCATAGTGGTTAGGGACAATCAGGCAGGCAGACAGGTGAGCAGTTAGGAGCCAGCCATCCCGGATTGCTAGAGGGATGTCTGACTGCTGGTTTAGGTCCAATCCCTGTAGGATATCCTTCAAGTGGTCCCATATTGGAGAGGGTGCAGGCTGGGCTGAGGGACAATCCTTTGTGCTGCCTCCCCTCCACGTGCATGAATTTTGTGCACGGTGCCAGTAGTAGTAGTAGTAGTAGTAGTAGTAGTAGTAGTAGTAGTAATAATGTAGGAATGGAGTGGCTTCTAAAAAGTCCTACTATCTTCAAACTTGTTATCAATTTTCCCTCTTCTTTTCTATCTGCAGAAATCAAAGCAGGAGGTGCTCACTTTAGGAGTATGTGTTAGCAAAGCCAATTGCAGCATCTGTATAAAAATTCCACTGGTCGCTTGCTGCTCTCAGTTACCACATTTCCCTGTGGAATGCATTTTAACTTCCTGCCCTGTTTTTCGATGAAACTGAGGATTTTATTTGCCATCTGCCTTGTCTTTTGGTTTCTTCTTGATCCCACTTTTGACCCTGCTAATGTATCTTTAAGTGCCAATAGCAATTTTGCATCCTGTTACCATATTGTTCCTACATAAGAATCTCATTTTGTATTTCAGTAGACGTCCACTGGTAAAAATGCCAGCTTTCCATTTATCAGAAATAGTATGTCCCCTTTCCCTCCTTGTAAAGAAATTAGACAGCCATAGAAGTTAAACACAAGTGAGGTTGGTCAGCCTGCCCATCTTTAATCAAGAGTTTGGGGAACAAATGTTTTAAATATAAAAAAGAAAGACTTTAATTTCATCTTTTTCTCCCCATAACAAAACTCAAGTGTTTATTAAGAATTAAAAATACTGTAAATATGTTGTGGGTCTTACACAGTAGCCAGATTTGAAATCAGGCCTTATTTGTCAAAGCTTCTGGATTCTGTCCAAGAGGTGTATACTAAGGGCGAGGCAATGGATGAGGAGATGTAACTTTCCTTTTATCTGTGTTTGTAGAGCTGGAAAGATGTAAATCTGAGCTAGCTGACTGTTGCCATGTTTCTCATTGTACATATTTGTGATTTAAATGCCCTGCCTCTGAATCTCTTTTCTATGTTTGGGAACTCATCTACCTTATGAATTTTGGTGGGTGGCAGAAACTGCCTCAATATAAAGAAGTTGCAAACGCCAGCTTTATCAATATTGCTTTCAGCCAGGGATCTGGGCGTTGTCAGTGATAGGGACCTGACTTGAACTTCAAGTTGGCAGTTAGTGACACAAGGAAACCAGGAAAGACTTGTTTTCACCTCTGTGGGAAGGTGGTGGAGGCTTACATCAAGGTTGACCTCCGACCACAGCCATAGGAAGTGGGACCAAGAGAGCCTCAGTGTTCGGGGCCAGGAGAATCCACCCTAAAAGTCAGCACTCAGTCATCTGGGACATTATTCTTGTCAAGGTGGCTGGCTTCAAGTCAGGTGTTGTGTCTCTCCCAGAAATTCTGTGAACTACCTAATATCCTTTTTTATTAATCCTGCTTCTTAAATCTTTTTATGCACTGGATTCTGTTGTTTGTGACTAAGAAACCTGGGGATACACCTTCTCCAATTAAATTTATATAGAATTAGCTCTAGTGGTTTGGCTTAGTGGGTAGAGTGTCAGCCTGTAGACTGAAGGGTCCCCGGTTTGATTCTGGTTAAGGACACATGCCTGTTGTGGGCTCAATCCCTAGTAGGGGGCAAGAGGAGACAGCCAATCAATGGTTTTCTCTCATCATTGCTGTTTCTATTTCTCTCTCCTCTCTTCCCCTCTGAAATCAATAAAAATATATTTTAAAAAATAAATTTACGGAGAATATTATTTGCAATTGGAGAATGTGACACCAATAAGTAGAAAGAGCAGAATTAAGGCAGAGGAGAGCGATCTTGACAGGACAGTCTGGGTTCTTAGAGGCCCTGAGACCAGCTCGCACTTTGAACTTCCCCTTCTATGGCTAACAAATTCCCACTTTCGTCTGAGCTAGTCTCAGGTGGGTTTCTATCATTTGTAACTAAGAGCTCTGGCAGACATAGATGAAAGTAAATGAATATGATATATCAAGAATGTCAAAAAGATTCATCCCCTTTAACTCAGTAATCACTTTTCCTATTTTTTGGAAATAATTGAAAGTATTAAAAACCAAAACAAAGAATGTGGGTGGGACTGAGCAAATGGTTGCATAAAAACGTACTTCAAGTTAACAATATCCATGAAGTTGGAGTCACCTTCTTCCAATTCCATGCTCAAATTTTCCAGACCTTTTGCTTTACACTTGAAAGGTTTCTCTTTCATTGCTGCCTTAGTTTTATTCTCTGTCTCTCTGTATAGCTCGTCTCTTATCCTTTCCCTGGGGTCTTTAGAAACTGCGTTTTGAGGTGTGACATTCTAGAATACAAAGGAATTAGAAGAGTCACTCAGTCCTGCACATGTGGTTGATACTGTGCAATTCCGAAGTGCCCAGATCTACAGAGCTAATGTGACTTGAGGGAAGTTTATTTTAATAATGTTATGTCAATAAACAAAAAGAGGTATGTGCTCTGTAGCCTCTTTGCATAAGGGAGGTAGAGCTACTGGGAACCAGCATAACATGATGGTTAAGAATGTGGGCTCGGAGTCAGTCTACACAGGAAACTTTGGGCAAGCTACTCACTATTCCTGAGCCTCAGTTTCCTTATCTGTAAAAGAGAAGATGAGTCTTAACAGCTCTGTGGATTAAATAAGCTTTGCAGGTAAATTATTTGGCACAGGGCTTTGAAAAGTCTAAAAATGGTAGCTATTTTTCTGTAAAATCTTCAAATTTATATGTTATTCTTAAAAACATAAATGTGAACACTTCTGTATCATTTGCATAATCTGTAAAATGGGATAAGGACAAACTTTAAAATTGAATTGATGGAATCCTGAGACTCAAAGTTTCTCTAACTGTAGGAATTGCTAACGTTTATTAAACACTCAGCTATAGTTGGGATCACCTGTTTGATTCTCAGCTAAGACAGGATTAGAAGCTGACTTTCCTGAATTTCAGGCTCTATTTTCCCTACCTTTCCTGGACCGTGATGTTATCCAGATGACAGGTTTCTGAAGTAAATGGGGCAGAGCTATTTTGTCCTAACTCTGTTTGCATTTCAGGAAAAGCAGACAAGTTCTGGACCAGAGCTGGCCAGGTCTCCCCAGGTGGTCCTCCCTTGCACACTTGCTTCCCCCAGCAGCTCACCTCCCTTCCTCCTCCTTCCTTCTTGGTTTCTGTTGCCCTTCTAGATCTTAAAGGTGCCTTTTCTGCCTTTCCTCTGCCCTACCCTCCGCTTTTCTCTGACTCCGTTTCCCCCTCTCCAGTCTCCCTCTCTAGTCACCTAGACTCACTGTACTAAATCCTTAAATTCCTGACCAAGTGGTATCTAGTTAAGACATCGCCTTATCATTAACATGGAGCTGGACTGGCTATGGATCACATTATGCTCCAGAAGTTTATCAGCATTAGAAGCGTGGCATTGGAGCCAATGGGAACCGCAGATGGTGCAAGGCTCCATGTGGCTCCCAGGGAACAATGGGTTTGTCTTAATCCTGACTGACCTGGTTAAGAGCCCAGACTCTGGATGCAGGTAGACCTGGTTCAAATCTTGGCTCTGCCACTTCTTGGCAGTTTCTTCATCTATCAAGCCAGATAATACCTCAGACCTCCAAGGGCTGTTGGGAGGATTCAAGGACACCTAGCTTATTTGACCTACTGTCTGGCATATGGTGTGGCCATGTGATGGTAGTAGTTATTAAGGTGTTGATTAATAACCCTGTCCATCTCTTCTCCCTCTTCTCCCTTCCTTGGTCCCTCCCTCCTTGTCCAAGCAACTAGGACAAACACATCAGGTGATGAAGTAAGATTCTTTAGGGCTTGGGATACAAAGTGACATGGAAAAGTTAAGAAATCCAGGACATGTCCTAACCACAAAGTTTTATAATTATGAAAAAAAAATCCTAGTGTTTCAAAATTTTAGGAAATAAAAACAAAACATAAAGAAAGGTTTAATTGCTAATTCTTTTCCAATACAAAGGGAAGTAAAAGGAGGAGATGGGAAATGTTCTTTTTGCTAAATTTTGAGCTCCTGCATCCTAGATCCTTATTGTAATCTCTCAAGAGGAAGAGAACCCTGCCATCTCCTTCCATCCTTCAATCACCCTCTTCCTCCTCCTTTCAAACAGGGAACCATCCAAAGAGAGAGTCGAAATCCAGGAGAAGATCTCTCCTGCTTCTCCAGACAGCTAGGAAGGGAAGTTTTTTCTTCTGTCCCTCCATCTCTCTGCCATTCCTGTTTATTAAGCAGAAGTCCCCAACAAGTTTTATTGCAGCCTTGTCTTTCTCATACCCAGGTGGCTTATTAATATCACAGGCAAACACCCTTCCTGAACACAGCTCTGCAGAGTTCTGTTCTTGCTCCATGCCACTGAATCGCTGCATTGCCTTGGCAACCAATTAAAATACTTGTCTGTGTGTGTCGATATCGTCCTTAATTCTGCAAAACCAGGGCAACCTGCTCGGAGGGCTGCGGCATGTCAGTCCGTAGATGATGTTTTGCATTCTGGTTTGACTTCTTTTTTTTTCACCTCCCAATTACCTCTGAATCCCCTGCGAGCACGTACATGCCATTGCTAACACACCTGGCCTTAAGTCAAGAAACACCCTTGTCCACAGGACAGGGTTGGAAGGGATCCTGGGGACAAAATGGCTGGGTCTGCCTCCCTTCCTGTGCCTCAGGAGAGACACCAGGAACTCCTGAGCCATGAAGCTGCTGTATCTAATTACAGTTTCTTATAATACAGGGAACGTGATGCATTCAATAATTAAACATTTACTGAGCTGGCTGCTCAGGTACGATGGCAAGTACAGAGGAGAAACAACACCTCCTTAACCACATGGAGCTTATGCATGCTATGAAGGCCAAGGGGTAGCACTGGGGCCTCTGGGAACTCGAGGAGGAGCTAAGGCCCCCAGCTTGGGAAGTGGGACAGAGGGCTGACTTCCTGGAGGAGCGAAAGCTACATTGAGACCTGAGAATGGGTGGATGTCAGCCACGTGGACCAGTGTCCCTATTAGATGGATGGTTTCATTCTCATCTTCTCTAATGCGGGTAGTCTGGCTGACACCCTCAGCTGGGGTGGTTTGCTTTAGGTACCCATGGAGGTGTTTGCCTATTTATCCCATCTCCAGGCTGAAGTTTTCCTATTAGCCTGTTTGGAAAGGCTAACAGCGAGTGATCCAAGTTCTCTCACCTCCTCTCCCGGCTCTCCATGTTGTGCCTGGGAGTGGAGGCTGAAAGGCACATTTCCCAAAACTAGCAGCATCAGGACCACAATGCCAGGCTCTCAGTTATTGTGAGGTTTGCAGACCTCAGGGCCATGGGTTTCTGTGAGTGCCTGCATGGTAAGATTCAGATCATCTGCATGTTTAAAAAGTGCAACCTCAATAACTGCCCTAAACACAAAGACAGGAACGTTTACATTTTGACCTGTAACACTACTGAGCCCAGACTTCTTATGTGTAGAGAAAACAGTAGCAGCCACTCAGCGGGTCGTAGGAGTGAAGTGAGATTCTGTAGCTAAAATGCTTGACCCAGTGCCTGACCCACAGTAAGTCTTTGTATAAGATTTTTCAAGAGCTTCATAATTGTGGGTTTATAGGGCTGTCTCCCCAAAGACAGGAGCTCTTTGAGGACAAGGGCCATATATTACTTGCTTTTGTTCTGCATTAGAACCCAGCACAGGGTCTTAAACATGAAAGGTATCCTGTACACGTCTAATGAAAGAATGAGACGCCAAAAATGAATATAAAGATACCCCACATTTATTGCCACTGAGCTTACAGTGTCATGGCCTGTGCTAAGAACTTCACAAGAATGCTCTTGATTTATGCTCCGAGTGATGCCCTGGTCATTCTTACCCCCATGACTCCATGCAGTAAAGCAGCCGCCCAGTCTGTGTGTTGGGATTTTAAAAGCTTAGCCGACCTGGGTGAGTGCAGGCAGACAGTTAACCTTCACTAGGAGCTTGCTTTGTCCAGACCCCCTCTTTACAGGTATCACCTCGTTAGATCCTCCCAGGAGCCCTGTGAGGTGAGCTTACTCTTTCCATTTTACAGCAACGATGGCCAGAGTGGCTCCCTAACTTGCCCAGAAGCTCACGGCCAGGACACACAAATGGAGAGCCTTTGTTCTGAATCGTAATGTTACCTTGTTTATTGAGATTATTGGAAGTCTAAGGTCAGAAACAACAGAACATTGGAATACATGTTTTAAATATGACACTAAAACACAATTCCTCTTATCCAGAAAGAAGTTTTGTACCAGGGACACTGGTGGGGTAGCGTTATTGTTTCATGGGTACAGAGAGCCAGGACTGGAGATAGAGAGTGATGAGAATTGCACAATAATGTACATATACTTAATACAGAAGGCTAAAATGACAAATATGTGCTGTGTGTTATATATAGACAGATATGATGTAAGTTTAGCAGCATGAGAGGTATAGGGGCCACATTCCTATCTGAAATGCTATCTTCCCTTCATATAGGAGGCAGCACCTAATTCAACAGCAAAATCTTTTAGAGACTCTTCCTTTCTGTCACTGGTATCTCTGTGATTAAGTATCAATTAAGTGAAGATCAAGTACTTCCCCTGAGATCAAAGGAGCACGTAAAATCTGTGGTGTCTGCCCTAGCCAGCTTGGCTCAGTGGATAGAGCCTCAGCCTGCAGACTGAAGGGTCCCAGGTTTGATTCTGGCCAAGGGCACATGCCTAGGTTGCAGGCTTGGTCCCCAGTGGGGGTCATGTAGGAGGCGGCTGATTGATGATTCTCTCTCATCATTGATGTTTCTCTCTCTCTCTCCTTCTCCCTTCCTCTCTGAAATCCATAAAGAAATATACTTAAAAAATCTGTGGTATCTGATGCAGAAGTTTAGCCATATATGGAATGCCATTTCCTATCTCCTAAGGGTTAGCAACTCATGAGCTAAGAGGTTTTGAACCTGCCCACTGTGTTTTCAGGAGAGTACTATTTGTCACAAAAAAAGGTACATAGTTGGGTAACCCACATCTAGACTATTTCCGTCTCCACATGACTTTTTGCCTAATATAACACTCCTCACACAGTTCTATAATGGCCTGACTCAGGAAGTGATCATTCTGTGTCAGGAGGAGTCATTCTGTGATGCCATGCAGTGTACAAAGTACTTATTCACCCATTCCAAAAATATTTTAAGGCTCCTGATATGAGCCAAGCTGTAGGCTGGGTGCTCCAAGCACAGTATTAAGAGATAAGACAACTTGCCTGCTCTCCTTGTGCTTGTAAAAAAGACTGGAGAAATGAGAGAGCTCAGAGGTGAACTCAGCTACTATTTGAGTCCTGGAGCCTGAGCCCATGAGCATCTCTGGAATGAGCTTTTGATGGTGTGAACTTTCAAGACAGAGGCTAGCACAGAATAAGTGCTTAAGAGCAGTCCATTGAATGCCCTGGCTTCTGAGCTGGGGATCTGGAGTGGTGTGACCCTGGGGGCTGACACTGAACGAAGTTGCAGAAAGCTGCTCATGTAGAATGGGTTTGTCTTTGCTTTCTTGTGTTTTACCACTTACTTTGAAATTGCTGGCTGGTGTTCCTGCATGCGAGGGTTAGCAGGACACCTGACCATTTCTATGGAAAAGAATGACTGCCTGCCAGTGAAGTGGAGACTGCTCCTCACTTACCTAGCATCCACTTGGAGCAGAAATACCTTGCTGGGTTGCATGGCATCCATCAGGCAAAGACAGCCCAGAGGCCATGTAATGACATGTGACCAATGAGCTGTGGAGAGACTATTACAGAGTAATTGACATGTGCCTTCTTAGTGGTGGTTTTGAAGCAGGCGCCCAGTCACCAGTTTCTTCTCTGTGTGTTTCCTTCTCCCTCTCTTCCAGCCGTCATTCTATGGGACAGGTTCTGTCCTGCCTTTCCTGGCACCCACGTGTCCAGAATGGACCCTGCCTCTTTGTCCTTTGATCTTGTCCTTCCTGACCACTAAAACATCTTTTTTCTAGGACGTTTCTTTTCATTGGCCAAGCTTCATTCCCTCAAACTGCCTGACATTTTCATTGGTCTTCATTTCTATAGTCTAAGACTTCCTTGTCTTAATGAACCTTATTGAGTTGCAATTTACATACAAAAATGCACTCTTTTTAAATGTACTGTTTGATGAATTTAGACAAACCTATGTACCATCATATAAAACATTTGCATTACCTCCCAAATCACTATAGTTTATAGTTTTGCCATTTCTAAAATTTTATATAAATGGAATCAGACAATATGTACTCTCTAGTAAGACACTTCTTTTTTCATATCTTACTGCTTCTAAAATTGGATATCTAACATGATAGTGTTTGGTTTTTCCCTTAAGAGCTATAACTAAATAATATATCTTCCAATGGATAATGTCTTTAAGTCAAATACATATAGTGTGCATGTGTGCGCACATCTTTACTGACTGGTTGTTTTTACCATTAGACATAAGCACTGGAAGTTGGGAATCTTGACCTTGCTGTGTAGATTCCCACATTGACTATGTGAGCTAAATAAATGCTGCAGAAGGTGGTGATAAGGAGTTTCAAACAGATTTCCAAAAATATCTTCTAATGGCAGGAACTTACTGAAACCTCCTCTTGGAATGAGTCAATATCTAAAACTACAATAGGGGTTCTCTTTGGGGCTCAGCTATCTCTACATTAGTATGAGACAACATTTCCCAAGGTTTGTTCCAAGGCCAATTAGTATTACTCAAGACGCTAATATAAAAAAATGGGATGGGGGTGCCACTGCCTTAGACATTTGGGAACATTTCTTATTATAATTTACCACTTAGACATTCACAAGTCATGCAAAAAGTTCTGAAAAGTCCTGCAGCAAAAAGTAATAATGATATTGAAGTCTGTTTTATTCTTGACCCTGGAGCTCTATGGAACATGCATTAGTAGAGTGCAGTATACACTTGTGAAAGACTGGTCTAACATGTAAGCATGAATTAAAATGAGAGAGAAGAAGATGAAGACACTGAAGAGAGCTGTATTTGAGCTGGTCCCAGCTAAGCCCAAAACCATGCAATGGCATCTGGGGTGGATGAGGATGCTCTTCTCCAGTCAAGGGCAAAACAAGCACTTTCTCTCATTCCATAATCTCTTTAGAGTATGAAGGCACATATGACCTTTTATAAGAGGAAGTGAAAACAACACAAAAAGCATGCGTTGCCTAATGCCTTAGGGTGCACATGGTGGATAATTGAGGTTGAGTAAGGAGAACCTCCTGCCCAACTCCACTGCCTAGGCCACCCCCTGGGGAATGGGCTGTTGTATTCGTCCACTGTTTGGCTGGACACCTATAACTGATGGGAAAGCTGAAGCAAGTAACAGAATGGCTTGCTAACACAGAAAGGAGCCCACATACAGGGATGACCCTGACCATGTAAATGATGGCAAAGTCCTTCTCAGAAACAGCATTGGTCCAATACCCACAGAGATGAAAGGAAATCGGTGGGCTAGGTGAAAATCAGGCAGAGACGGAAGGAAATACACATGAGCTCCCTTTTAAAAACGATTCTAAACACACAGTAAAATTGACTTTTTCCATCTGGTATATATTTCTATGAATTTTAGCACATAGGTAGATTCATTTAGCTGCCATCACAAATAAGAATAGTTTCATCACCTCACAAATCTCTCTGATGCTGTCCCTTTAGAGTTACATCCTCTCCTAACCCATAATCCCTGGCAATTTCCCATCACTACAGTTTTGTTTTTTTGAGAACTCCCTTTCCTTTTGCCATTCCCTTTCCTTACAATTTTAATGGCGATATCTGCCTGCTTATATGTGGGTGCAAAGAACTTCAGATCCAATGCCAACAGACTTCTCCTCTATTGTTATTGTTATTTGCTGTTGCTAACATTTATTAGCATCTATTATGTACCAGGCACGTGTACGAAGCTTTTTACACGTATTATCTCATTGTAATCTTGTAACAGCCTTCTGATATATGTTCGCTGTTGTTATTTCCAGTAAACAGAAATGGAAACTGAAGGTTGAAGAGGGTAAGTGACTTGCCTAAGGCCTCACAGCTAACAAATAATTGAATCCCAGCACATACCCAGCTCCATTGGACCACAATCCTTAAACACTACAGTGGGGAATTAAAGAGAGGGAGTTTTAACTAACTAGGAGGTCTGTCAAGAGATTTGGGGGGCAGAGCCAATATGGGGCCAAGTGGTCTTTCAAAAAGTTTGCAAATGTGTGTGAAGCTGGAGAGCCATCTGTATCTCCTGAATTCTCAACCTCAGTTCCTGCCTTTGTCTCCCTCCATCTGCCCCATGTGGTCCTCCCTGACCCAGGTGGCCCCTGCCTGCTGTTTTTAAGGGCTTGGGATGGTTTCAATCGCTTTGCAAATGTAGCAAAAACCACTGTCTGTGTCACAGCTTTGCTGCAGGACCCAACAGCTGAGACTCAGAAATGGGGGCTGGTTTCCTTCTGGTTTCTACTAGCCCCACTTCCCCCATCTGCTCTCTGACCTCATTTCCCCCCTTGGTTGCTTGCAACACCAGCTGAAAAAGTTTCTGGGAGACAGTCACCTGGTCTGTGTGCTGGAGGTGGCAGGTGTGTTCTCGCTGAGATAGGGCGAGTGAGACAGGAATGTGCGTGGTTGGCATGCTGCTGAACAAAGGAGGGAGAAAGTCCAGCCCTGCCAGACCCAGGGCGGCAACCTTTGTGTTGTGGGTAGTGGGAAGCAGGGGAAAGGAAAGATGGAAGATAATGAAGAATGGGTGATGCTGGCAAGGGGACCAGGGTTTTGCCCTGCATATGGTGCTCCTTTGAGCTTGCTGTTTGCAGTGATGTTCATTGCCAAGTTTCCTCCTAGAATCAACTCCTAGCTCCTAAAGGGTCTTGGAAGTGAGCTGCCAAATCAGCACATGCGGGAAGAATCACACACCTGACTTATGGACATAGGTCATTTGGAGACAAAGCCAGAAGTCAGGGTACCAGGAACCATCTCTGGAAGATACCTAGTTAACACTTAGGGGGTGAAAGAGGGTGTGTAATTTAGAGTGGAAAGTGTTGAGTCACTTCAATAACAACAGCAGGTAACACTTATTGAGCACTTAGTCTGAGCCAGTCACTGTGCTAAGAGCTAAGTGACATGAATCATCTCATTTATTTCTCACAACAACACTCTGAAGCAGGTATTACTATTACCTCCAATTTACGGATGGAGAATTGAAGGCCCTGAGGTTTATGTGACTCACTGGAATTATACTACTGAGGAGAAGCAGCAAAATTTGAATACTGATATTTTCAAACCTAAACTCGCAAACACTTAGCTTCATTGTCTTATTGCTCATCTTAGTTCAGAAATACTCTTAAAGGGTATCAGAGTGAGGAGGAAGAGAGACCAGCTACTCAGAAGCCCCAAATCTTCTCAAAGGCTTGCAAAGGACCTTCAGCTTGATGGCAGGCTGGGAAGGAATAAGAACCAGTGGGATTTCCAGTCACGGGCCTCCCAGGAGTCTGTTGACCTTACCTGCTGGTCTGAAATAATTGCATGCTGTAGAAACCTACAGCTGTTTCTCAAGTTTCATTTTTACACAATAGGCTTGAGAGGGTTGTAGACAGGTAGGCACAATGGGCCATTTTTTCTGTCTGGGGCTGGCACTCTGCAATGACTGTTGGTTCCACCCTAAGCATGCTGGCTGGCACAGGAGCACCAAACAAAAAGTTCTTGATGAGTTTATTCAGTAGAGGAGCCTATATTCCTTAGAGTGAGCAGGGAAGAATTCCGACTTAGAAAGCTCATGGACAGGAAGTGAAACTTGCTTCTTCAGAGTGACGGGCTAGCAGTCCTCTGAAAGAGGTGTTTTACAAAGTGGTACCCTGGGACAACAGGTCATTTAAATCCCCGTAGAGGAGTACTTTATACTTAGTATCATCCTGGCCTGGACTCATCATAGACTCAACTTCAATAACAACACTTATTATGCTCTCCAGCAAGGGCTGTCACTCCTGTGTTTTGCAGAATGCCTCATGCACAGCAGGGCACAATAAATAGTCAATAATAATGTTTTCTATGATAACAATCTTCCAAATGCCTTTCATCTAAGGATTGCAAAGTGCTTGGTAAACACTAATTAGTTAGGAAATGGGATCGCTCTTTGTTTTTACAATGCATTTTCCTATTTTGCAGAAATTTAAATGGAAACCCAGCAAACTTAAGTGGCTTGCCCAAAATCATACAGCGAGTTTAAATTAATGATAAAAACGATGCTTTGCATTTCATGGAATACATATGCATTCCACAGCGAATGTTTTCTAAGGTGAAAATCAGAATTCTTTAGGATTTACAACCTTATAATATGTGTTATGTTAACCTTCCAGTTGAAATAATGATGATGCTTTAGACTAAAATGAAATGCTTAGAGTGGGGTTGTGGAAGCAGATGGGTAGCGAGTATTATTGAGACTAGATTGGGTACACTGAGGCCAGAGGGTGAGTCTCCTCAGTGAGGATGCAAGCCCACTCTGCTGACTCTCAGAACAGAGTGGGGCCGCCCCACCCCATCCTCAATTCTCTGAAGTGAGGGAGGCATGGCCGCGCTCACACTTACAGGAAAGAAAGCTATATTTTGGCAGAACAGTTTGCAGAACGACAGCCATCGTTACATCCAGGGAATGAGTCTGTTCATGTCCCCTTTGAGAGAGGCTACAGGGGTGAGGTGTGGCAAAGGTAGGAAAGGCAGGCTCAAGAAAATGAAGAAAAGGGGTGGGTGGGGCGGCTGCCAGCTCTGCTCTCTCGCATCCTTAGGAAACCAGGTCCTTGCTGAAAGGGCTTGGTTCCTGGTTTCAGTCTCACGGACAGGCCTTGGTCTGGTGAGACTCGGGGGAGGGGCCGTCACTGGCACCTTGCTCTGTTACAAGTCCCTGTGAAAGAGTTCCAGGGACATGCAGTATCTTAGCGGCTGTCTCTTGCGTAGGACCAGCCCTGATCCCCGCAACTCCCTCTGCCAGGAGAGGTCTGGAATCCTCTAGGGCGCAACAACTTGGCAGCTGTGGATCCATTCGTCGCTACCTTTTCTTAGCAATGAAACCACACGGAAAAAGACAAAAACATGAACAAACACATTCAGCGGCGGCGATAAGGGACTGGCCTCCTCCCAGTCTCCAACAGGTTCTTAGTGAGGGATGAGTCTCTGCCAAGAGGCAAGTCCCACTCTGCAGCGTGGGGGAGGGGAGAGCTTGCTGGGTCTTGGGAATCCAAAGGGAGATTTGCCGCTGGAGATAGAGCCCCTTCTCTATGACAGCGGTGGGCAAACTCAGTCAACAGAGCTGCAGACCTCGCATGTGGCTCGCGAGCGGCAGTTTGTTGACCACCGCTCTAGGAGATTCTCTATAACCCACCCCCACCCTGCCTTTCCCAAGCCTGTGGATTCTCACTGATGGCTAGGCCAACGGGGGAGCCTCAAAGAAGGGCGCCAGGCCCTCTTCTGGAATGTGTCTCACACAGAGGCACAATGGCGATGAAACTCTGCAGTAATGCATTCCTGCCCTGCCCACTTCTTCCCGCTCACACTTTTGAATGTTCCCACACTCTCCTACTGCCCGGGGGGGCTCAAAGGCGCCCTGAAGCAAAGGAGGGGTGAGCTGTTCCAGGAAATATTTCAGAAAACTGTTTGAATGCCCATCACAGGCCTGCTCTCGGCTGGGAAGGAATGTGGAAGACACTCCCCCCCCACGGCTCCTCTTTCCGGCGGGCAGGCCTGGGGCTCTGTGGCCAGTATTGAAGCTCGCCTTAGGTAAGACAACACAGCGTGCGGCTCGGACTGTCTAAGTATGCCAGCGACTCGGCCACAGCTTGCCAAGTCCGCTCTGGCACACTGACTCCTGGGGTGACAGTGCAAATTACCCTGCTGGACTGGCAAGGACCACATGCTTCTCGAGAGAGGTGCCCTAGCACAGCTTCTCCCAGCAAGGCTCCTGGCCAGGTCGCACAAAGTCCCCGGCTTCGATAGAGCGATCGCACTGTCCAAACACCACAAGCATCCTTGGGCCGTGCCCTACATGGCTCCACTGGCTCCGCTTGCTTTTATGCCGCAGCCACCGACGTGCATGGTCTGGGTTTTGTTCATTTTGTAAAGTAAGACACATCTGTTGGACTCCCGGCCTTCCTGTCACTCAGTCCTCCCACATAGACGCTCCCTCCTGCACCACCTCCGGGTGGTAAGCGTCTTAATAGCTTTGAGTGGATTGTGAATGAACACCGTCATAATAGCACTTGATGACCGGGTGGGGGTAGGGGCAGGAAGATGGATGTGGGTAGCATTCAAACCGAACCTGACGTTGGGAAATTTCTCAGACGTCCCCCAAAGCCCCAAGCACCTGGATTTGTTTTCCCTCTCTTCCCCGTCCTCCCTGCATTTTCCATGCACTGGGTTGGCCTCAGGACAGAAGTGAGAGACCAAGAAATATAATCAAGAAGGCTTTCCTTATCCTCCTGCCGTCTGCACCAGGACCTGGGAAGCTTTCTCAATTCTCCCAACCACAGGCAGGATCAGATAGGTCAGGATCCCACCAAATTTCCTCGGAAGGATCACTGCCTACGCCCCTACAGAAGCAAACTTCTCTCTCAGGAATGCTGGCGGCACCTCTTGGGAAACGTTAACCCGAAAGCGATAAACCCTCCTCCCCGCCGGCGCCCACAGATCCAACCTCCAAGGGGGACATGCTCTGAACAAAGGAGACCTCTCTTACCCCGTCCATGTGGATTCTGATATTGGGCACGAGTCGGAACGGGCTGGCCTGCAGACCTCTGGGGCGAGTCCTGCTCTTCCTGCCGTCCTGCAGGGCCAGCGCGCCGGGCCTGCGGAGGGAGCCCCCTCTCCCGGAGCTGGGCCCCGCGCGCACGCCGTCCAGCAGGCGCACGAGCAGCAGGTTGGCCGGCAGCGCCTCGATGCTGCCAAACACCAGGGTTCTGCATTCGGGGCACCGCAGCCCCTTGTGGGCCTTGGAGATCCGCTGGAGACATGGTTTGCAGAAGGTGTGCTGGCAAGGGAGGACTTTGGCCGTGACATCGAGCTTCTCCAGGCACACGGGGCACTCCAGGAGATCAAGTAACGTCAAATCATCCATCTTATTTTAAAACGCTAGTCCTGCTCCGGAGGGGCAGAGTCCACATGGTAGGGCCAGCCGAGCCAGGGGAGCAGAGAGACTGGCTCCTCCGGAGAGCGTGCCAGCCCCTGCCTGTTGGAGGGAGAGAGGAGGAGAGGAGAAATGTGAGCGCCGGGAGAGAGATCCCACCTACATGGAGGCAGTGTCTCAGCAGGCAGTTAGCGAGCCCGTGGTGCCAGCACCCGAGTTTCAGTGACTCATTCTGATTCAGTGCTGGCAGGTACAAGACCGGCTCCCGCGGCGGGAGGAGCCGAGGGAGCCTGCAGCTCGGCGACAACTTACTCATCGCCTCCCATGTGCAAGGCGACAGCACGGAGACAGCACTGGCCTACCAAGAGGCATCCCCACGCCTTCTCCCAGCCCGGCTGGAAGGGGGGTCCTTCATCCCCCCCACCCCTCTACCACACACACACTGATGGGCAGTTTCAACTGCCATGCAGAGCGCCCTCAGAATGCAGTTTGTGTGGAGCTGCTGCTCCCGCCTGGCCTCCCTCCCCTGGGCTTAAGTTTGTCATCTGCAGCACATGCAGGTAAGTTACGGTTACGTGCATCCGTTTATCTGCAGCCCATGCAGATGCAGAAGTATTTCCTTCGCAGAGCATCTTCCCCTTCACTCTGTTCTGGAAAGGTGGTACAAGGAAAGCTGCCGGCAACCGGTTTTCAAAGGCAGAGACCATCGCCCCAGAGACAGTATTCCTCCCACAAGATAAAGTCAAGCAGCCTGTTTAGTTACTTTTGACAGTTGTTCTCAGTTTCAACTGAGGCAGATAGCAATTCTGGATTGCGCAAATACCAAGACGGAGCAGAGTACACTGTGTGTGTGTGTGTGTGTGTGTGTGTGTGTGTGTGTATGTTTGTGTGTGTAGTCTTCCTGTTCCAGAAAGTTTCCTTTAGAAATCCCTCCTGGGAATAGGTCAGCTGTCCCTCGCTCTTGCCCAGGCTGGGGTGAAGGCAGCAGCCGGGAGGTGCAGAAGGGCAGGTGGCCGCTCTAGGAAGCAGAGCAGACCTGACACACCAGGATGAGAGATGGCGCCTTGCCTTCCTGAGACAACCCTCCAAAGATGTCAGCGCTCGGGAGGGAGGTGTGCGGCAGCCACTAACCTTGAGCTTGTAACCCCAGCTGAGTTCAGCTCAGCTCGATCCTGATCCTTGGTCTGGATCTGCTCTGTCAGGCTCCCTCCAACTCGCTTTCCCCAGAGCCAGGAACCAAGCTGCCGCTGTGGCTGCTTTGAAAACTTTAACAACTCTGAGTCTTACTCACTTCAAGGGATCGCCTTTCCCAGCCCAGTTAACTATTTCACCGCTGGGCGGCCAGCAGCGGGTTTTCTTTGAGATCACTCTCTGCTACTGATCCTTCCTTTATGTAACTGAGTCAATTTCTAGGAAAAGATTCTAAGGGGCAGAGAGCCTAGGTCAGCCCCGAAGGCCGAGTATTTACAGTTTTATGTTTTCACCTTTCTCAGTTTCTCTCCTATTCACGAAGTGGAAACACATTCAGTTATGAAGTTGAGAGAGTGATTGTGCTTATTTTAAACCTTTATAAGAAGTTCTTGAGAAGGTCACACATATGAATGGTAGCTTTGATAACAAAGATAAGCCGGCCACCTAAAAAGTACTGCTCCTTAATAATCACAGCCAGTTCTTGAACTTAGAGATTTGAGAGGGGCTTCTGTGATCTTTTTGTTCAGTCTCTTTAAATAAAAAAAAAAATAGTGTCATGGTAGTACATACACATCCTTCAAAAATCAAAGTACAATAGGGTCTAAAAAAAAAAAAAGCAATGGTCCCAGCTCTCATACAACCCCCCTAGGGACTTTTCATAGCCCCAAAGAATGCTTATACTTTTACTTTTTTGATTTATCAATGAAATTATTTCATGTGAAATTACAAAGTTATTTAATAAAGTAAATAATAATAATATTCAAACCTAGAGTAGTCCTTACCTGTGCCAAGCACTGGGTCTAAATATTTCACTTCTATCAACTCATTTCATCCTTGTAACAATTCAATGATACACTACTCTCTTCTTGACCCTGTTTTACAAAGGACAAAACTAAGACACAGAGAGATTAAATAGCTCATCCCAGGAGTCACAGCTAGCAGGAGGCAGGTGGTCTGTGCTCTTATCTATGTTGTTTTATGGTGATATAGCTTTAAGGGGAGGAGAGATACTTGAAGGGGGCTAACCCTCCTCTGGTATGTCAGGAAGCCAAAAGATAATCACCCAAATTGACCAATCAACGCCTTTTGCAGATAAAGCAGCTATGCTCAGAGAGATCAAGAGATTCCTTGAAGTTGCCCAGTGAGTTAAGGACAGAACCTGGACTAAAAACTGGGTGTTGCTTTTTTCCTGGGTTTCTCTCTCAACATAGGATGGCCTGTCTTTATGATGCAGAAAGCGCTTAGATACAATTTCTTCGGCAAATCTTAGGAGGGGAACAAGAGGCCTGAGAACAGATTGTGGTGGTTCGCATTTTTCAAAGTTCTTCCAAATCATTTCTGAAAAAGGAAACATAAATGAAGCTCCAGATAGGGGAGAGCTTCAGGTTGGAGCAAATTAGAGGCCTAATTTGGATACGAGTCAATTTTAAAGACCATTTTTAACTCCTTAAAAAAAAAATCTCCCTTTATAGAGGGTTTTATTTTGTGCTTCAACATTATCTCATCCCTCCACTTTTATAGACTCTGTGCTCATCAGGAAGCCGCTGGCTGGCTGAGGCCCTTTGCTTCCCTTCCTCGGTTCCCAATGGGCAGAGCTGAGCTCTTTTCTCTGGAAGCTGTCCGGGCCGCCGCCCCCCCCCCGCCCTCTGACAGGTCTGCTCTGGTGTCTGAACTGCTGCGGGCGCAGGCGGGCAACAGTCCCCCTCCTTTCCTCTCTTGTTCTTAAACACACTTCCTTAGACACCCAAATCTGCACCTACATGCACATGTACACGCATGCTTGCACAGGGACAAGCGCAGGCATCACCCTAATAGTAACTTTTGTGCGGCACTTGCTGTATGCATGGACCAGTGCCAAGACTTCAAACAGATTATCTCTACATCCTCCTAACTGCCCCGTATGATCGGTCCTGTGACTTTCCTAGGGTTACAGAGCTTGTGATCTGAACCCAATCCCAGAACCTGGGCTGCTTTCCATTATTGCTTCCCATGTTATAAAGTCATGAACATGCCCTAAGTATATCCATATGCCTTTGCTATGTGAATGCACATAACGTTTATACCTATGTCTATAGCGGGCACACCAGCTGATCACAGGGCCAGCCCCAAACGGAGGGATGATGTCAGAGGAACTTGTGCTCCTTTGATGGTCACTCTCTGTAACCTGCCCAATCTCCTGGCCCCTCCATGCTCCCTATGGGGGAGTGGTCTGAAAAAGCTTCCAACTCTTCCATCCCTGAGAAAACAGCAACAATGCATTCTGTCCCAGGAAGGGAGGATGGATCCGGAGCTGCACTGTGCTAGCATATTTGGTAACTGAAGGAAGATTCAGCAGAACAGAATCGCAATGGTAGCATCTTAGGCGCCACTGGAGGACAAAGACAGTGCACACAGAACAGGAGTGGTCTTTCAGCACTTCTCAGATCACACCTTGTGGGTGGTCCTCAGCACCACCAACATGTGAGATTCATCTTGGTGGAAATTTGAGAAATGTTCTTTGGAAGCTTCTGAAGAAGGAGGCGTGTTTTAAATGGGGATTTTATTCTGGTTTATCCAAATGCTACCTTGGCGTCAAATCAGATGAACAGTAGTTCTCAGAAACAAACAGAAAGTTGACTTGCGCATGCCTTCCCAGACTGCAGCTCGGCCCACCACTCCACTGCTCCTACCTCATCAACACTCCTGTTTACATTTGCACTGTTACGTAGTAATTGCACACTGTACTTTAAAAAAAACAAAAAACCCATGTGACTTTTATGAGCTTCTGCTGCTTGTATTTACAAATATATCTTGATTTATGTTAAAAAAAATTGCGAAGGTGATCCTATTGTCCCCCTGTTCAAAACCCTTCTGTGGGTTCCCATTGACCATAGGATAACATCTAGGTCCTTCTTCTCACCTAACAGGCCCACCTCTCCTGTCTTCACTTACCCCACACATCCCCACTACTCACCCACTCACTCCAGTTCCCCTGGCTCGCTCTCTTTACTCAGGGCCGTTTATGCTTCTCTGCCACTGTGTATTTGTGCATGTTTTTCTTTCTGTGTACAACCTACTTTCTAGTTATCCTCTTTCTTCTCCGCTCACTGCACCTTTGTTGTCTTCATCCCCTCCCTGCAAATTTTAGCTTAAATGCTACTTCCTTTCTTTTTAAAAATTTATTTTTATTGATTTTTAGAGAGGAAAGGAGAGGGAGAGATAGAAACATCAATGATGAGAGAGAATCATTGATCAGCTGCCGCCTGCATGACCCACACTGGGGATCGAGCTCACAACCTGGGCATGTGCCCTGACCTGAAATCAAACTGTGACCTCCTGGTTCATAGGTCGACGCTCAACCACGAAGCCACACTGGTTGGACAGGGAAGCCTTTCTTGATTCTCATAACTAGTTTATAATCCTACCCTTCTCCTTCATAACGGGTGTCACAATTATAATTCAGTAATTAGGTTATAATAATTTATTTAATACCTGGTTTCCCCCAAACAGACTGGAAGCTCCAAGAGCAAGCCTCTTAGGTGTCTTGCCACTGCTCTGTCCCTCATAGTTACCACAGTGACTGTCAGGCAGTGATGCTTAATCAATGATTTTGAATCGGTTTATGAATGAATAAATTGTGTTCTTACAAAATTGTATCCGGGCAGATGTACATCAGTAAATGGAACTCTAGTTTAATTTGCTGCAATTTGAAGACAAAAAGTAAATGCACTTAATTAAAATAGTAAAATGCCATTGAATTCTAGTTAAATGCTACTGCTTGCTTAAACCTGAACTTGAGGCCTGAGCAATTTGTTACAAAGGGATGGTTAGCAAATGTTAGAGGGGCATTAAAGGTTAGCCCTAAGCTGGGGCTTTCTCCATGATGTAATCAGAGCAGTGGAGGAGAAATGAGGAACTTTCTCATTGTGCAGCTCCGTGTTCTTCATTTTGTGTTGGGGTACCCCCGGCTTTGGGAAATTGTTCACAAAAGAGCTGGGATATCTGTGAAGAATCAAAAGGAGGGAAGAACCAACTCAGTTTCTGCTCTAGAAATGGTGGCGAGGTTTTGGTGAGAGGTTCTTACTTGCATTTCCTCTTCTTGATTTTCAATAAAGACAGTAGTCTAGTAAATACAGTTGCATTCCCTCCTCTACAGAAGATAAGAAGAAAGTTATAAAGTGAATATGAGAGGGGAAAGTTGGAAAGTAAGAATGCATCTTATCATTCTATTAATATTAAAAAATAATTCAGCTGGTCAAACCCAAGTAAAGTTCGTAGTCTGGTTATTGTGCCATTGTCAATGTTCTACTTGTAATCTATTATAGTTATCCTAGACATTCGTGCATTGGGGGTGGGGATTCCTCACGTTGGCCTGTGCCCTTGCCCTTTCACAGTTCGGGAGCTCTCAGGGGATGTCTGAGAGCCAGCAGTAGTATATATCCTTAGTGCTGCCGCTGAGGCAAGAGAAGCTCCCGCCACTGCCACCAGCCATCGGCCTGGCTTCTGACTGAGAGGCGCACCTGCTGTGGGAGTGCATTGACCACTAGGGAGCAGCTCCTACATTGAGCATCTGCCCCCTGTTGGTCAGTGTGCATCATAGCAACTGGTTGTTCCACTATTCTATCTAGTTGCATATTCCCCTCTTATTATATAGGATAATGTATTATAAGTGTTATCATTGAGGAAAGATTGG
This sequence comes from Lasiurus cinereus, assembly GCA_011751065.1. Classification (NCBI taxonomy): domain Eukaryota; kingdom Metazoa; phylum Chordata; class Mammalia; order Chiroptera; family Vespertilionidae; genus Lasiurus; species Lasiurus cinereus. The sequence continues at coordinate 4,025,512 of JAAGEH010000088.1, read as the reverse complement.
GGAAAGGTGCAAGGGATGTCTCTGTACCATTTTTGCAACTTCTTGTGATTCTGTATTTATTTTGAAACTAAGGGCCCGGTGCACAAAATTTGTGCACTGGGGGCAGGAGGGAGAGGAGGTATCCTTCAGCCCAGCCTGCTCCCTCTCCAATCTGGTACCCCTTGAGGGATGTCAAAACTCCCTTTTTAGGCCCGATCCTGGATCCACAAGATCCAGGGGGCAGGATCTTTTGACCACATGGGGGCAGTCATCTTGTATGTTGGGTGATGGTCAATCTGCATATTACTCTTTTATTGGATAGGATAGAGGCCTGGTACACAGGTGGAGGTCAGCTGGTTTGCCCTGAAGGGTGTCCTGGATCAGGATGGGTGTTCCCTTGGGGCATGGGGTAGCCTGGGCGAGGTGGTTGTGGTGGTTTGCAGACTGGCCATGGCCCCCAGCGACCCAAGCAGAGGGCCCTGGTATCTAGGATTTATTTGTCTTCTACAATTGAAACTTTGTAGCCTGGAGCAGAGCCAAGCCTTCTACTCACTCTAAGCAGAGGGCATGTGGAAGCTTTGCTTCCTCCATCGCCAGGGGCAACCCAAACCTCCTTTCTGCTCTCTCTGTGGCCGTAGCCATCTTGGTTGGGTTAATTTACATACTCACTCTGATTGGCTGGTGGGTGTGGCTGGTGGGAGTAGCTGGTGGGTGTAGCGGAGGTATGGTCAATTTGCATATTATTCTTTTATTAGATAGGATAATAACTAAAAAGGAAAAGAAACCAGTAAAATATATGTATAACCAAAGCCTTATAAATATATCCCTACCCTGAAACACCACTCCTAGAAATTTATACAGCCAAGTATGTTCCTCATATGATTACTTACAATAGTGAAAAATATAAAAAATCCTTAATGTCCAACACTATGGGAGTGGGTAAGTAAATGGTGAGATATATGAAGGGTGGGTAAAAGTAGGTTTACAGTTGTTCATATGGAAAATAATACAATAATTAATAAATAATAACATAAGAATAAACTGTTTTGTGTACGTACAATTGTAAACCCACTTTTGCCCCATCCTGTGTGCGTGTATAGATATAGATATAGATATAGATATAGATATATAGATATAGATATAGATATAGATATAGATATAGATATATTAAATACACTATTAAAATTATAGTGGAGATGTACATTTAATCACATGAGGGACATTCACAATTAAGTGAATATAGAAACTTACAAGCCATATGCTTGTAATTTAGGAAGCATACATAGAAATGTAATATTGAGACTAGAAAAATGCATGCCAAAATTTTAGCAATAGTTATTTCTGACCTCTAGACTTACTAGTTGATTTTAATTTTTTCATTTTGCTCATGTGTATTTGGAATTTTTCTACAATAAAGATCTTATTTATGTAAGAAAATTTTGAAGATAAAATAGCTTATTATAGTTTGAATAAAACATTTACAAAGGGGGAGTTATATCCTGTAACACTAATAGCCTATGCATTACAATTGAAAATACATCCATTGAGAAGAAAACTAAGTTGCAAAGCTCTGAAATTGCTTTAAGTAGATTTTAATCCATAAAAGATACTGTGCCTTCCAAAAGAAAAGGGCTGTGATCTGTCACTTTTTTCCTAACTGGTCTTCTTCCTCTTTCTTTACTGGATCCTTTCTGATGAAATCAGTAAATGTTTTGATTCAAAACCAGGAGCAGGATACAACCTTAATTCTACTTAAACTCGGGGCAAGTCTGTGCAAAAGCTGAAAATTTGCCTAGGCTATTTGGTAACCACAGTATTGTACTTTTGATCACAGGAGGAGAAGTTGCAACACTCAGTAATTCCTTAAATACCCTGATTAGTCCCAGGATCTCTTTTCATAGGTAGGTCTTCTAGGATAATATGAAATACATGAGAAACAAATGTCTTCCTCTTTTTTTTGGGTTAGGAATTAGAATTATTTTCCTAAAACTTATTGTAAATGAACTTGTCAAATTAATTGAACATTTTTGGGACTCTGTAATGGTGCTATTATATATTAATTATATAATACTAGTGGCCTGGTGCATGAAATCCATGCACAGGGTGAGGGGGAGGAGGGTAGATGTTCTTCAGCACGGCCTGAACCTTCTTCCAATCTGGAACCCCTTGAAGAATGTCCTACTGCCGGTTTACAGGGATCAGGCCTAAACTGGAGTTGGACATCCCTCTCACAATCTGGGACTGCTGGCTCCAGCTGCTCACCTGCCTGCCTGCCTGCCTACCTGATTGCCCCTAACCACTCTGCCTGCTGGCCTGCTCATCCTCAACTGCCCCCGCCACTAGCCTGCTCACCCCCAAATGCCCCCCTGCCAGCCTGAGCATCCCCAACTGCCCCCCATGCCATCCTGTTTACCCCCAACTGCCTCCCTTGCTGGCTTGCTCATCCACCTCCCCTCCCCACTGGTCTGCTTGTGCCCCCAACTGTCCCTCCTGCTGGCCTGCTCACTCTAAACTGCCCCTCCCTGTCCTGATCACCTCCAACTGGCCCCCCTGCTGGTCTGTTTACTCCCAATGGCCACGCCTCCCACCAGCCTGATCACTCACAATTGCCATCCCATCCTGGCCTGATGACCCCCAAGCTCCCAACCCTTCTTTTTTTTCTTTTTTCTCTCCCCCGGGGGGGCGCGGCCCCCGCGGGGGGGCGGCCGGGAGCAGAGGCCAGGGCCGGCCAGGTCAGGTGGGAAGCTTGGCTTCCTCCATCACTCCTGCTTGCTCAAGCTCTGTGGCCACCATCATCTTTGTTGGGATTTATTTATCTTCTATAATTGAAACTTTGTAACTTTGAGGAGAGGCCAGGACCAGCCAGGGTGGGCAGGAAGCTTAACTTCCTCCATAGCCGGGACAACCCATGCCTCCAGCTCTGTGACTGCCGCCATATTTGTTGGGTTAATTTGCATACTTGCTTTTGATTGGCTCATGGGTATGGCTTTTGGGTGTAGTGGAGGTATGGTCAATTTGTATGTTTCTCTCTCTCTCTCTTTTTTAAAAATATATTTTATTGATTTTTTACAGAGAGGAAGGGAGAGGGATAGAAAGTTAGAAACATCGATGAGAGAGAGACATCGATCAGCTGCCTCCTGCACGCCCCCTACTGGGGATGTGGCTGCAACCAAGGTACGTGTCCTTGACTGAAATCAAACCTCGGACCTTTCAGTCCACAGGCCGATGCTCTATCCACTGAGTTAAACCAGTCTTGGCTGTTTCTCTTTTTATTAGTGTAGATTATATGTGTTCATTCACTTGTCCTTATACAATGTCTCTCTATTCCACATAATCTCTGTACTATGTCTGTGTTGTTCATTGGTGCCTGACACAAGTAAGTACTTGATAAATATTTGCTGAGTGATGAGGATAACTCATTTGTGTTGGAATTCTTACAGCATTCCTGTGGAGAAAACTTGAGACTTGGAATCTGTGGACATCTTTTGGAAACTCAGCTTTACCACTAACAGCACTGCGACTGTGGGTGCTCAATAGCTCTAAGTTCCATCCATAAAAGTACTACCAGTAATATATACTTCCTGGCTTTCCATAAAGAATACACTTCCTAATACAAGTTGGTAGCACTTAGAACAGTGTCTAGTGCATAGAGGTTGCTTGAAGGATATGGGTTGGCAATATCTGAATTCCTCTTTTTGACCTAGTTGTAATTGACCTCTTTCTGCCATTGTTTCTAAATTACTATAGTGGTTGAGAGCATAAGCTTTGGGTTTAGAAAGAATGATAATACTAGTAATAGCACTTCATAGGAATAATGTGAACCTAGAAGGTGCTTGTAAAATTATTCAAAGACAGTGACACAGAGGAAGTGCTCAGTAAAGGTTAGCAAGAAGCTTCTACCAGGCCTCCTATTATCTACTAGAGGCCCAGTGCACGAATTTGTGCACATTGATTAGAAGGTGGCTGGCAGGGTGGGACCGGGTGAGATAGGCTGGACATGCCCTGGAGCCAACCTCTTGCAGTCTCTCCCTGGCCAGCTGCACCTGGCTTGAAGGTCATCTGTGGAGTGAGCGAGGTCCCTCCAGCAGGTGGGGTTCCTCAGCCTGGCCTGTGGGGATTGGGCTAAACCAGGGGTCCCCGAATGTGAGAGAGCACTCTGCAAAGTTGCTGTTGCTTGGCAGCTCCTGTGTTGAGCGTCTGCCCCTGGTGGTCATTGCTCATCATAGCTACTGGCCGGTTGGCTGGATGGCCAGTAGGCTGATTACTCAGGCTTTTATATAGAGAGATTGTATTGCATCTAAAGTACAGTTTAAAACTGAGCCCAACTCCTGGCTTCTTTTCCTGAAGGACTTATTCATTCTGATTCAGCCATTTTATAACTATCAATTCACAGATTAGCTGCACAGAGATTTATATAGTCTTGGGCATTGCAGTGCCCTATAGAACTTTAAGAGTGGTTAGGATTGGCTATTATGTTAGAAAAAGGAACAACAATTACCTTTATTTTGTGTCATACTCTGTGCAAAGAACTAGAATCTTATTATTACCCTCATTTTAACAGATGAGGGGATAGAGGTTAGAGAGGTTATGTTTTGCTCCAGCTAGTGCCTGGAGAAGTTAGGACTTAAGCCCAAGCAGTCTACACTCTTAATCATTTGCTGCATTTATTATATAAATAAGAGTCTATTTTACTCAATACCTTATGGCAATTTTGATCCAGATTTTCATCTTTAGTCCCATTAAGTAGAACCCAAACTTTAGAAACATAAGCAGTCTTCACACATAATCTTCACAGATTAATCTACAAGAAACAGAAAGAAAAATATACTCGGAAGAGAAAGAGATGGAGTATAAAATAATGAGAAATGCCAAAAAACTAAAGAAAGACTAGTCCCTATATTTGGATAAAAATTCCTTTGTTTTTTTTAATAACAAATGGAGACTCCCATAAATATAATCAGAATTCGTTTTGTTTTTGTACCAGATTTATGACTGAGTTAATTTTTCAGTTAGAATTCTGAAATATGTTTGTCCTGCTAGGTCTAGCTCTTCCATTTGTAATGTTATCTTCTGGTAATGAGCTATGGGTGAACTAGGAGGATAGGAGTATGATTGTTGAAGAAGAGGGCTCAAATAATGGACGGTTCATTTCTTGATGCCACTCTCCAACCTCAACCACCCCATACCCCTTAGTTAGGGCTAAAAATGACTTGGACTCTAAACTAACACCAGAATTGTCTATTGAAATTTTAAATATATATTTTCCTTTTACTTAGTACTTTCACATTTAGACTGTGAGAGGAATGCACATGAAGTTATATAAGGGCTTTTACTGTTATATTGTTTGTAATTGAAGATAAATGATAAAAAGCTAATCTAAATATTCATCAGAAGGGGATTGGTTTTATATATACCATAATGTAGTCATACAGAGGAATACAAAGTAGTATGTATTAACATGGATATAATGGTAAAGAAAAGATTGTAGGCAGTGCTGATAATACCCATAGAAGGGTTTTACAAGGATAGACATCAATGATTGCAAACTCAAATGTATGTGGGGACCAGACTGGTTTTATAACTGGGTCAGGTAGGGACTATGGCAACCTTGAGAGGACACCCTACGTGAAAGCAACTGGCATCAATCACTCAGCTTCAGCTCATCATTGCTCACAGGGTGGCAGATCTTTGGATTTTCCAAGAAAAGCTGTAAATCACAATATTTTTCATGCTTCTTTGTGATAGTCTATTTTCTTGTGTGTCACCTTCAAAGCTCCACAAAAATCTCTGTTATATGAATCTTTTGATCTTTATTTTGTGGCAACTAATCAAAATGTTTTTAAAAATGTATTTTATTTGGTCATCTGTGAACTGGACTTGTCTTGCAAGCTCATTGCATACCAATACTCTTAGAAATAGCTATCTCTGGAGAATCATATTATGGCCAATATCAGAGTATGGTCTTATAGTGTCTCTACTGTATATTGGTTTATGTCTGAGGTTGTTGTTTTCTTGACCGTGGCAAGTACCAGTTTATCGGTGGAGGTAAGATGAGGGGTGAGGGGCCTACACCCATGAGGAATGAGGGTGAGTGACCTATAAATCCACGTTCTGGATCAGATCCTGGAGGTAGGCCTTTTACTGGTCCAAGGTGTTGGAAATGTACAAGTCCACACTGTTCTCTAGTGAGGAGGCACCCCTAAACTGCCGTCAGCAGGACTCTGAGCACATGGGAACAATCTTGATGGTCAAGAGCCACTTGATCCACCTGGGTCCTGGGGCCACAAGTCCCCCAGAGAGTGTAGCATAGTAACTATCCCTTCCACTGGCGAAGGGGATCAGATCTGCCACCGAGGACACGGGGGCAAGACGACTCCTTTCTTGTCCTTGGTGACCTCCCCATGGAGCCCATGACCACTGTCAGGGAGGAGGTCCTCACCCACAACCAGTCCCTGCCGCAGTGTCCCAACCTCTGGGCGCAGAGCCACTGCCCCTCCCTCCACTCAGCTAGTCTCACACCCGCCCCTCCCGTACCTTACACCTCAGGAAGCACTGTCCTGCCCTGGGTATTGTCTTGTCCCTGATTCTGACCCCACTAACTGCAGGCCCACCAGGCAGACACTCTGCTGGAATAAATACTTGGTGGGTCCTGTAAAAGGCAGTCACCTCAGCCCCCCTCTCTTTGCAGCTGTAGCAGCGATGTGGAGGGGGAGAGATTGAGAGACTGTAAGGAGACCCAGAGCACAGCCTCTGTGTCTCCCTTTCCAGGGCACCTCAGTAGGTGCTTAGGGGCTACTAGTTTGCACAGGGAGCAGAATGGGGCTCAGCAAAAGCTGAAGGGATGCTCAGGGGCCACAGCCAGGCTCGAGGGCCCCCATCTGGGAATGGGACCGAGACCATGTCACTGAGCAATGTATCCAGAATGGCTTCTGGGCATTGGTGTCTGAGAGGGTATCTGAGGGTGTCTGAGAGGGTCTGAGATCCAGAGCAGGAAAGTCCCAACTCCTGAGGTCACAAACTCATAGGTCTTGTGTCCCCCATGGGAGTCCTAGCTTCATAGTTGGGCTACACACAATGTTTCCTTTCTGTTCAGAGTGCACGGGAACTTCCTCTTCAGGTTGGCACGTGGTTTCATTCTCTGGAGCTTGGGCACCGCTGGCCTGGCCCGGGGCCTGGAAAGTGCCAAAATCGCTGCGTTGGTGGAAGTGCCTGCAGCTCTGGTTCCATTGGAAGCGCCTCCCAGCTGTTCTGGGACCCTGTGACATGGCCGGGTAGGTTCTACAGCTTCTGGGTTCCTTGGCCCACTGTGGAGGATGGGAACGTGCAGGCTGCTGGGCCGCCCATCTTCGGGGTTCTGGCGACTCTGAAACTAAGGATGCAGCAACTCCTCCTCACCCGGCTTTCTGTTTACTGCTTTTATAATTAAAAAGTACCCAAACCTCCTTACACTGGCCTTATGCTAGGAGGGTCTGAAGCAAGTGAGTTTCCGGCCATTTAGGCTGGAACTGGCCTCAGGATTTGGGCCCAGCCTCGGTATTGTTACTCATCTCAAGAACCGTGCATTTGGTGGACACCACGGGGCTCCTGTAGATGATGTTTTGGATTAGGATTTCTGCAGCCTGGAGATATTTCTGGCCATGTTGATCATATGAGGCCCTGGGGAAAGGAAGCAGCAATATTATATTTTATTATTATTGTTTTATGCATCTTCCGAGACCTCACTAATGGAAAAGAAAAGATGCTGGTTATGCATCTTCCGAGAACATGCTTTTATTGATTCTAGAGAGAGGAAGGAAGAGAGAGAAAGCGAGAGAGAGAGAGAGAGAGAGAGAGAGAGAGAGAGAGAGAGGTGTGAAAGTGAAACATGATCAGTTGCCTCCCACACCCTTCCTGACAGGGTATCAAACGTGCATCCTGGGTAGTGCCCTGATGGAGAATTGAACCCATGAGCTTTCTGTGTCCAGGAGGATGCTCCAACCAACTGAGCCATAATGGCCAGGACTGGAAGCAACATTTTAAGGGTGTTGGGAGAGAATTATCACGTATCTCATTTCCATGGTGTACCCTGAGCTTGTAGATAAATGAATAAGTGATCATCATTCATTTATTCACTCACGCAGCAGTGGTGTTTGGAGTGCTTACCTGTGTGCCTGGTCCTGTGTTAGACCCTGATGACACAGATACTTTCAGTACATTCCCGGCTTTGGAGGTGACGCAAAGTAAACAGACCCCCAGAATCGTGTGCAAAGGAGTGTGATGAGGCCAGCACACGGTGCCTTGGGAGACCCCACCAGAAGTCAGGGAAGATTTCCTGAGGAGGTGAGTTTTGAGGCATTGGGCTGAGTTTTGAGGGATGATCAGGAGGCGTTAGCCTGGTTAAGAAATGGAGAGGGAATTCCAGGCTGAGAGAGACACGGGTGCAAAGAAAGGTAGGAAGGCGGGAGAGGACCTGGGACTTTTGGGGAACTGTCTGTACTCTGCAGAGCCTGGACACGGAGTGTGTGTGGCAGGGAGGAGCAGGCCTTGGGGCTGGCGTGCAGGCAGCCATCTGATCACAAGAGCAGAAAGAGGCACCTGGGCTCCATCCTCAAAGAGCCTGAGAGTCAACAACAATTTTTGTTAATCCTCATCCGAGTATATTTTTCCATCGATTTTTATTGAGAGTGGAAGAGAGAGGGAAAGACACAGAGAAACATCGGCGTGAGAGAGACCCATCAAATAGTTGCCTCCTTCAGGAGCCCCAACCAGGACCTCGGGCCAGGGAGGAGCCTGCAACCAAAGTATGTGCCCTTGACTGGAAATGAACCTGGGACACTTTGGTCTATAGGCCAGTGCTCTATGCACTGAGTCAAGCTGGCTAGGGCAACAACAGGTTTTAAGCTAGGGAGTTTTGGGGCTGTTTTATATATTTATGTAAACAAATATTTTCATCCAGAGTTTTCATTTTATAATTCATTGATTCTATTAACAAAGAGGGGAAATACTGAATGTTTAAGTGGAAAGAAAGAAGCGGTAACTTATTTTTAAAAAGCTCTACAAAATGATGGCTGAGGAACTCTAGTTACTATTAAAACATATTTAAGTTTTACACTTTTCCCCATTGCTTGATTTTAGAGATATTTCATGACAAGCCATACACAGCGGGCAAGATAATTAAGCCATGGACTTGGAAGGTTGCTGGTAAATTCCAAGCCAGTTTCGAGGGTGTGTTTGTGTTCTGTGTGGGGAGTTGGTTAAAGGCATCCATAACATTATGGTAATCCTCAATGAATATTGCTAGGATTCCAACTAGCAATTCATCCCCTTCCTGGTATCATTACCCACAAGGGCCTTGTTTCCCCGAAAAAGTAGATGAATACTCAGTTAATAGGAAGAGACTGAACATGTTCAGTTTGGTAAGAACTTGACTTCCTTGTCTTCCAAGGAAAGGGAAAAGTTGGTGGTTTTTGAGAGGGGAAGAAGGGTGGAGAGGGAGGAGCCGATTGGGGTGACTGGTGAGGCTGTGAAAGCCACACAATTGCTGTCAAGGTCGTTTTTCACCCCTGGGGCAAGTGACCTCATTTGCTGCTGCTATCCATTCATCCCTGATTTTCTGGTCTTTTTGCTATGAGGACACGTGTATATGCAGTGAGGAATTTAGAGAAGAATTCAGATTTTACTCTTAAATGTGCTTAGCTGTGAGAGCCTGGACAAGTTGCTTACCCCACCGGATCTGATTCTAGGATGTGTACTTGGCGAGGGCTTTGGTGAGGATTAAAGGAGATGTGATATTTATGTATAGTGACTTGCACAGAACTGATGTACAATAGATGTTAATTTCTTTCTTGACCCTGGGCTGAAGCCACTTTTAATTGGTTTCCAGGGGAATAGCCATTTGTCTTCCTGAATCTCAGGCTTCCTTTTCACCAGTAAAGAAACCTATGTTAAGAGAAACGGTAACGTGGGTAGTGAATGGCTCGGATTCCAATCCTGGGGTTACTACTCACTTTGGACAGGTGACTCAGTATTTTCAAGACTTAGGTGCCTTCTCTGTAAAATGGGAGCAGCATTGCCTAATAGTTCCTGTACCTCCCACAGGCATTGAGGACTCAGCGAAGGAAGGCAGCATTCTCAAACTTGAGAATGCCCCAGCATCACCTGGGCAGCTTGTTCAGACAGATTGCTGGAGTGCAACCTCAGGGGTCCTGCTTCGTCAATCTAGGATGGAGCCCGTGGTTTTGCATTTCTAACCAATTCCAGGTGCTGCTGATGCAGTGGTCCCAGTGCCTGGCACACAGGAACACCAGATGGATGTGAGCTACTAGTGCCCTTGTCTTTTGGAGCAGAGATAATATTATGGTTACCATCACCTGGTTATCATCCTAACTTTAGGGCTCTTACTTTGACTATGTCAAATAATTGCTTAATTTTCAATTTATGTAGAACTGATATAGGCAGGGAAACTCAGGAGGAATTCAGTGTTCTAGGGGGTTTGAATCCATAAATCATTACTGCTGAGGACATCTGTGTGACCCAGATACAGGAATGAGGGGTCCAGACAGATCCAGTCCTTATATAGTGGTATCAGCCTGACCTCCCAGAAGCATACCTGAATTAAAAAAAATTTTTTTTCAGGAATGTTCTCCTATCACACAATACTCTATCAGATGTGGAGAGCATGTTTTGGGGAAATTGGGGGAAATGACAGGAGACTCTTCCATAGGCCAGATGCTCCTTTGGTGACTCGTAAAAGTCCTATTGTTCCCAGGGGTTTTAAGTATGTGAAGGATGGCTCTTCCCTCCGAGGAAATCATAGGCCCTGACTCTTTAGAAGGTGGATGGTAAAGATAAGGGGCATGGCGACACTGCTGTCACTTAATAAACAGTCTGAATTGCAGATGGAAAATTAACATCTTCTCCTTCTTCCTCCCATCCATCCAGCTACCCCATACTTAAATTCACCATTGGCATTGTTTCTCCGGGCAACTGAGTCACAAGAAATGTTACCCTTTGAACACAACCAGGGGTGGGGACTCAGTGTTACATTAGGATTAAGAGTTCAGGTTCTGGGGTCAGATGGATGGGGCCCGTCTCCTCACTTCCTATCACGGAGACCTCAGCCAGTGACCTTCTAAACCCCCATTCTCTTATCTAACCTGTGGGCAGTAAGAGGACTTATTCCAAAGAGTTCTTGGGAGGCTTTATTAGATAAGCATGTGAGGACTCAATACATGACAGCTATTGTTACCATGGGGGACTTCTTAAAAAATATATATATATTATTGATTTTTTACAGAGAGGAAGAGAGAAAGATAGAGAGTTAGAAATATCAATCAGCTGCCTCCTGCACACCCCCTACTGGGGATGTGCCCACAACCAAGGTACATGCCCTTGACCAGAATTGAACCTGGGACCCTTGAGTCCGCAGGCCAACGCACTATCCACTGAGCGAAACCGGTTAGGGCACCATGGGGGGGTTTTCAAGACTCTAGGGTTGGGACCTTCTCCCATATGGCCTCCCTGAGCTGTTACTTTTCCAGAACCACCCAGCAGTGATCAGTTGGGTTGTGAGGCCTAGATTCTCCACTTCCTCAACTCATTTTTATGGCTTTGGACTGAAAGGGAAGGAATGCGCCTGTTGCATGGGGCCTGGGAATGAAATGGGGACACAGGGACAGTGGGAGGTGTATGAGTCTGACCCTGCTTGATTCCAAGAAGTGGTTCTCAGTCCCTGTGGGGCGGAGGTTAGAGCCATAAGCGGAAGGACCTGTTCTCCCCAGGTGATGTGGGACACTCAGCGGCTCAGAGGCCCAGGAGACCAAAGAAATGCAGAGTTGGGGAAAGGTTTACACACATGGTCAGGGTGTTTGAGGTCCCAGAAGGGAGCATCCTGGGCAGGGAAGCAGCGTTTGAACACAGCCACAGCATCCATGGGGGTGACAGGGTAATTTCCACAGGGACTTGTGGGTGGGTAGTAAGTACATCTTAATGAAGAACGTGAGAGGGCTTCTTCCTGAGGTTATCCCTCTTCGTGGAGGGAAATCCCTGAATAATGGGAGTGGGAGGATCTGCAGTGACACAGGTAGGAGCCGGGATGCCTACGTGATGTAGCTGCTAGGCATGTGGTAAGCACCAGGAACTGGCCATTATTACTGGCTGTTTCCTGACACCCTGACTTTCCCCCTGCCCATGGAACAGGCAATCTCTGCTTTGAGTCTCGAAGGACATGAAAACTCTCAGTCCCTTCTTCCATGGGACTTTCTGAAGAAGGCAGAGTAGAAGGTTAACATTATACCGAAGTCTCTTTCTCCAACAGAACCTCTCAGGAGCTACTTTTGGTAAGAAAGAGTAACTTATGCCTTGGGTGCTAAAAGATGGTGATGATGCTAACTGGTTTCGCTGAGCTCTAGACTTGGACTCCAAAGGTCTGGGTTCAATCAAGTCCCAGCTCTGTGACCTGTGAGCTTCGAGGACGCAAGCTGATTTTTAACTTGCTCATATGTAAAGCAGGGACAAAACTGCCTGCCCTACCACCAGGTAATAAACCAAGAGAGGTTTTATAATCTGTAGAGTTCTGTTAAAGGAAAGTGGTGTGGGCGTGGCTAATGATGACATACGTTTCCTAGGACTACTGGCATTCAACCGAGGAATGGTCCCTTATTACAAAATGAAGACCAATGAAAGACAGGCATGGAGACAGGTGAAGGGAGGGGAGGTATTTGGGGGTTTCCCTGGGAGTTCACTACCTGCTCCGGAGGCTGGCCCAGTAATCTGATTAGAAGGTGTCATTGGGTCAATCCTGAGAATGGGACAGGAGCCCCACTTCTCTCCACCGAAGTGGTCCTTTACCTCCGTCTGCCATCCACACCATGAGCTTCCAGCTCAAGGACTGTGTTCTCCTCTCTTTGTCCAGCTCCCAGCATAGGGCTTGCCACACAGTGAGGATTCTGTTGGGGTTTACGAAAGGATTCAGAGTGAGTGGGAGGCTGTGGGGGTTCGTTGTTTGTTTGCTTTTTTAGGGAGGAGGGGATAATGGTCCTTGTCTATATGCAGCACACTTACTCTCATTCTCACACCTCTTTTCTTTGTACAATATTCTGTGAGTCATCCACAGTTCTGGGGTGACTGGAACATGGAAACACACATTGTGGGTCCAGAAAACGTGAGAAAGGACAGTAAGAATTGCTTGCCTTCCTGAGCCATTTGTGCTTTGGGGATAAACCAAGGGCAAGAAAGGAAACTTGGGAGTTGGCTGCTGGTGATGGGGCGGGGTGGGGACAATGGGAAAATTTGGTGGAGGATTTGTCAGTCTTGACACAACAGTCCCATTCTGTCTTACGGGAGGTGTCCCTTGGTACTTCTGGCCCTGGAAATAATTGCATTTTCAAAAAGGACAGGGAACTCACCAAATCAATCTGGTGATGGCTTCTGTGGTTGTTAGGGTGGAAACATGGGATCTGTTTTTTTCTGAATGCTGCTATGATCCTAAGCTAGGGAACTTCTTGGTTGTATGTTGGTTTCCACTGTTGCTCCCATAACTTTAGGAATGGTGACAACAATGCCATCACTAAGGACAGTGCCCTTTCTCAGAGGGCTTGCTCTATGCCATCCCATCTGTGTTTTGTCTTATTTCTCACAACTCTCTAAGGTCACTCATAAGCTTGAGTCCATTTTACAGATGAAGAAAATGAGGCTCAAAAGGTTTAAGGGATTTCCCCAAGGTAACACAGTCAGTCTCCTTAACTTGGACTGTGTTTGAATCCAGGCCTGATAGCTACATTCATGCCACTCTCTACCCCTGAATTGCCACCTTGGAGAAAAAGGCGGAGTTTATGATGAGATTGTACAGACCTGCCTCAGAAGTATTTTCTAAGCAGTTCAAATAAAGCACTTCAAAATACAGATCATGTTATTTCTGTGACAAGAAATCCTCCCCCCCTCTCCCCGCAACACCTCCCTTCAAAGGCTCTTAGACTCTGCCCAGGGTTCAACCTGGGGCCTGGGCATGGAAATGGGACCAGAAAACAAAAGCCCCTAAGGCCTGTAACTGATCATGAATGAAACACGCTTCCCCAGCCTCACAAGATGTCAGTCGGATTCCCTTTGTTCTAGAAGCTCTGGTTTCACAGAGCATCAATTTCCCCTAATAATAAGCTTTTTAATTCTTCATCTAACGACAGCCTAGTCTTGAGCATTCTTATGATCTCTATTGCTCATCCAGGATGACAGACACGCATACTGTGAGTTTGTTATTTCCCTTCTTCTCTTTTCCTGTGCTGTCACACATGACTCCCATCCCCGCGTAAGCAGGGGCTCTGAGCAGCCTCCCCGCTTCCCTCTGCCCCTCGCCTCCCACACAGCCACGCACAGCTCTTTGTATTCTCTGAGAACATCATCAGCTTCTCTGTGAATAAGCTCTCCCTCTTCCCCCCGACTACCCCCCCCTCCCGTCCCTCCTTGATGACTCTTGTGTCAGCTGGGCATGCTGTAGGCACTTACACGTGGGAGGTAGGGGGGTGGGTATTTTTGACTAGTTGTCTGTCTGGACTAACATTTATCACGCATCAACTGTGTTCTGGGCATGTGCTGAGAGTTTTGGGTGGATTATCTCATTAGCTCCTCTCCTCACCTGGGTGAGTGTTGAGAATAATCTCTGACCAAAAGACCATAGAGAATCAAGGTGGACAATAACCTCAGGAAAGTTCAAGCCAAGCAATAATAGTAACTAGATGAGTTTACAAAATATCCATGGACCTTTAAGAGGACCCACACCGACCAACCATTCTCTACCTATAAGGAGAGCTCAGAAATGGCCGAGGGACATAGCCCCTTGCCTCCATCTGTCACCTCCTGTAAGTCCTCCTCCCTGTCATGTGCATCTGTCCCACAATTCCCTCTTACCATGGCCTTTCCCAGACAGGTGGGGAGCTCTTAGGATAGTTCTTAAGATTTCAGGTAGGTCAGGGTTACTCAGGAAACTTATCTAGAATACAAATTCTGGAAATCCCGATTCAAGAGGCCTGGAAGAGGGCCTCAGGGTTTTTATTTTTATCAAGCACCTTTGGAGATCCGAATGCAAGAAGTCTCCAAAGCACTATTTAAAAGTAACCACTGTTTTGACCTAGTTGGTGTGGCTCAGATGGTTGAGTGTTGTTGTCCAATGCACCAAGAGGTTGCTGGTCTAATTCCTGGTCAGGGAACATGCCCAGGTTGATGGCTGGATCCATAGTAGGGTGTGTGCAGAAGGCAACCAATCTATGGATCTTGCTCATTGATGTTTCTCTCCCTCTCCCTCTCCCTCTTTCTCTCCCTCTCTATCTCCCTTCCCCCTTCTTCTAAAATCAATAAAAACATAAATAAATAAAAATAAAAGTAACCACTGCTTCTCAGACTGTAGCATTGGACAAGGAAGCAAAAATCACCAGCTGGTTATTGCTGACTTGGCCTTGCCAATCTCTCACAGATGGCTGGGTGCATAACCATAATCCTGTTACCCCAGCGTCACCCGCTTGCCATTGCCCTATGCTCTTTATGTCTGCTGCTGGGGAGGATGCTGCCCAGGAGCTGTGCATCTCATCTGCTCAGCCCAATAACATGTGTTATTATTTTTAAATCTCCTTACCTAGGATCAAGATTTTTATCTTTAGGTTTAAGATATCCTACCAAGGGATTCTCTTACTTTGAATCCCCATTTAGACAAACTGAAATGACCAGGAAAAAGAAGAGAAGAGATATGACACTAAAGACAGGCTATAGGGAGTGCTACTAACTTAGGTGTCGACACAGCTGAAGTTGCTCCAAAACTTTGTTTCCTCTGATTTAGTTATGCTGGAAGCCCCACCTCCCATAGGACCTCCCATCCCTCCCCCACAAGAGGAGGAATGGCCACCCATCCTGTCTCAGATATGATCTCCCATGTGGCACTCCCAGTCTTTTACGCTCAGTTGATCTGCTGTTCAATGTCAGGTTTCCCGTAATCACTAGCTCCATAAGGTTTGTAATAAACCTCTGAACAGGTCTGTTCTGCAGTTAATCCCTTGGTTTTCCTTGATCCATGGCTTGCTTCTAAAACCAACTCTTCCGATGTCCAGTAGACTCTGCTAGGAAAGGAAACACATCTGGACAGAAAGCATAGAATCTGCTACATGGAAGGTGCTTAGTAAATGTTGTTGGTTGAGTAATCATAATTTTGTGAATCCACAATGATTTTTTTTTTCTTTTTGAGGCAGTCGTCCCCACATGAGACTCTTCGGGCTGGACCAGTATAAGGCCACATAAAATTGCCCTCTTCACACACACACACACACACACACACACACACACACACACAAAGAGAAAATGTAGGTCAAATTTGAGGAACCTCCCAGAGCCTTGATTTGCTCATCTACAGAATGGAGATGTGGCTTTTGATGAACAGGTGGATGCACAAATAGGTTTCTACACACATTTCATGTAGCTGACATTATTATTTCAAATTTAGCTTAAATCTTAACTGCTTTACCTGAAGGTCCCTTGGCCTCAGCCCTGTATGAGTTCCCTGCATAGCATTTTGCACAATCTACAGTGAATCAATCTATTGTGTTTGGTGTTGTCTGCCCCATTAGATTATAGGTAGGAAATATAGTTACCTGTTACCATGTATTCCCGATGTGGCAACAGTGAAGAGTATAGAGTTGATGTATTGTTATTTCATTATTAATATTTATATTGCTTTTATGGACAGTGGGGAAGTTATTGGAAAGGAGGAAAAAGAAAACCTCTGAGCAACAAGGCCCTCTTTGCTTGGTTAGTGGGGAGGGTGACTGAGATTCACAAAGGTCAAGCTGCGGTGTGGGGGTGCTGGGCAAGAGACTCTTATCTTCCAGCGAGAGACTGCATGTGTTTCAATGCTCATGCCGTCTCAATGCTTGTTAATTTATGATCAGCTTCCTAGTTTCAGAAGATAAAGTTGGACACCTCTTGTGCAATTTCAATTTATTTTAGTAATGAACTCAGTTGGCATTTTCCCTCTGGAATGATGTTATTAAAACAAACTTGACAGAGACTCGCTTGTAGGTACAACTGCAAAGGAATGAAAAGAACTTCGATGTACACTATGAGTCTCAATATTGGTTCAGCCACCACGTGCTATCTAGAATGATGAGAGCAGTGGGAATCGCGTTGATCCTCACAATTTAGCACCAGCCTCCGGGAGAGGAAAAGATCATGTCTGATCGCCCTGTCCTGATAGCCTTGTAAATGTGCAGGAGAGGGAAATTGATGGGGGAGCCAGAATATTTATCCCAACTCCTTTGTCATTTGTGGATAGATCTAAGACAGAAGACTATTGAAAAAGATTTACAGGAGTAAAGTGAGGTCATGGTCAGAGGGCTCAGCTAGGCAGAGAGAATTGTTATTACTCAGGCCTTCATCTTCCATTTATTGAGCATCTGTGTGCTAGGCTCTATTCCAGGCACTGGGGATGGAGTGGGGCAGAGACCAGAGTCCTTGTCCTCAAGGAACTTCCATTCTGGTGGGAAGAGAAAGACTGTAACCAACTGAGCCAGTTAATTACTTCTGGAAAGAAGATGGAACAGGGCAATGTTTTTAGGGAGCTACTCCGATGGGGATGGGTGGTGGGGACTGTTTTAGGTTGGTAGTCTCTGAAAATTGGAAATGGGAGTGAAAAGTGGCTGTCTGGGTAGAAGTAGCTGCACAGAGATGGACGTTCATAGCCTCTCAAGCCGAGAACCAGAAGAGGGAAGCCTTGCTCCTAAAATGAGCTCAACATTAGGAAACACCCAAAAGACCTTCATTCCCTTCCAAACAGGAAAATACAAATAATTACCATTTCCACTCTTTACTACTTACCAGCGATGCTCATTATGCACAAGCAGTGTGACCTTGGATGAGTAATCAATCACTCTAATTTGACAGCTAAAACATAGCAATAACAGGGACTACACATCGCATAGCTTTGTTATGAGAATTACGTATGATAGCAATACATGATAATAACTATCAAGTACATATTATATATAGGGTGCCATGCTAAGTGCTGCATATCTAATACCTTATTTAACCTTCTTGATAACCTTCTTGATAAGGTAAGAAGCATCATAATCCCCATTTTGCAGATGAGATCACTGAGTGCAGAGAGGGCAAGTAGGTTGCTCAGGGTCACCCAGAGTTGGGATTTGAATCCAGATGCCTTTCTTCCAAAGCCCTCATTCTTACCCCACATCTTCCACAGGCACAAGCCCTAGAACAGAACCCCGGCAGGTGCCTTAGTCCAGTCCCTGTGCGTGTAGCTCTCCATGCTTCTGGGTCTGCCATTACCATGCACATTGTTTGTCTTCCACTTCCTACCAACTGTGGGTGATCTTAGACTGTATTTTAGAATGTGACATTTGGAAATCAGTGATTTGCTGTAGAGTTGGAGCTGGAAGCCAGATCTTCTGATCCCCAATCCTTAAGTCTTTTCCCTACACTGTGATTCTCTGGAGTGTTTGCCTATTAGAAATAAGCATATTTTGAAAGGAACTCTCAGAAATACACACTGAATTTCCTTCAGTAGATCCAGCTATGTGCAGAACAATAGGTTCAATTTTCTTCCTTAGTACCGCTTCTATTAACATTTAAAACCTTCCTCCATATTCATTGTTCCTATTTTGAGTGGAAAAGAATTGCCAGAACATTTCAGTATTCATCTTGAAATCCACCAGGATTCTGACTTGACACCTCCTCAGCCACCTGTGGCCCGGGCTCACTCTGTGTGCTTGTATTGCGCCTCCTTGTGTCCGGTCCAGGAATTTCCAGGAAACGTCTCAGGTAGCAAACTTAGTTGCTAGTGAGTTTTTTGTTTGTTTGTTTGTTTTTTGACCATGCTTATTCCTACCTTCTTGGATTTCTTGAGCTAAACTTTAAAGCTGAAAAACTTAAAACCTTTTCTTGGGTAAGATTGTTAGACTATAGAGTCAACTATGAGACTGGAGGAAAACACATCTGAGCTCAGTGCCAGTTGCACATGGGAGGAAGGGGATGGGACCGAAGACACGTAGAGCAGCAAGAGCAACCTCACCCTTGTTGTCGTGGAGTCTGGAGCTCCCTGTGGTCTTCCTCTGGGATTGGAGCAGATTTAGAACTTCAGTCCAGCCCTTTTCTTTGGACTTGAGACTCTGGGCAGAGACCCATGTTTGCACGCAGTTTGCTCCCTGAGTTTGGAATCAGTCAGCCTGAACTCAGCTCCAGTCACACATGCTCCTTGGCCTTTGGTTGTTGACACCAGGCAGCCCAGGACATGTCTCTGAAATTTTATAAAATTTTCATAGGAGAGAGGTACTTACAGACAACATCTGAGACCTCTGGCTTCATGTAATGCTCTGCTTGGTCTAAATTTGTAGCTCTTCTGGCAATTTAAGAGCAATTTGGTGAAATTTCCCAGAACGTTTTGTTTCCTCAGGCAAAAAAATGTCTTTCCCTGCATGAGCAACAGTTGGGCGTCAGTTGTGGCCACTCGCAAATCAATAAATTTAGGTAGGAGGCCAGATTCTTCGTGTTCACTGTGTGCATCATTCTCTTCCTTCCCCTCACTACCAGAGAGAGAGAGAGTTATAGGATGTTCATTTCTGAGAGAGACTTTAGAATTTGTTTGCTCAACTGATGATTTTAGAGATGAGGAAACAGGGGCCCGGAAATTTATCCCACAAATTAAATACAAGGCTCTATTCATCTATTGCTTGTATACGTTTTTATATAGTTTTTTTTTAGTTGGTATACATTTTGAAAAAACAATTAAATATATGCGCAGAAAATGTAGCACTCTTGTTGCATTTTCCCACTAACCTGGACAAGCTGCTAGTAGACAGGCTTGACCAACTGGCCATTAAAGTCTCTGACCAGCTGATTGTTCTTGTTCACTTGACCTGATCTGCACCACAGACTTTCCCACACTAGATTGTGAGCTCCTTGGGAGCAGAGCCATACTTGTTTGTGTCACAGCTATAACCCTACCTTTGAGCAAAGTGCTTAGACATCTGGAGGTGCAAAGTACATATTTGTTTAATTGAAACAGCTCTTTCCTGTCCTCTGGAGTCATTCAGCTGATTTCTAGTTCTTCTGAGATGCAGTCTCAGTTCTCTCTCTTCCCTGCAGGTGGCAGTATTCAATGGCTTGAATTAGCCTTGCTGCTTTCTGAAGCAGTGATTCTCAACCCATCAGAGACTTTGCATAGTTTTAGTAACAGCAATTTCATAACACCTCTTTATTATTCTGGAATAATAGATTAAATAGTTCACCTAAAAATATAACTTCAAAAACGATACAACATCCTTGCTCTAATATAAAGAGAAATAAAGGACAAGTCATTGATAATAAAACACGTATTTTAATAGCAAATGGTTGGGTGTGATTTCCCTAGAAGATACCATGAACTAGTCAGATGCTGTGCCTATGTCTAGGACCCCTGTGAACATGACAGTTACAGATGCTCTCTGATGCAGCAGCAGCATTTTAGTCGGGAAGTAATTGTCCAGAATGGTAGACAGTTCTTGGTAGAGTTCTGAATAAATAAAAATATAAACTCCCTTAATTTATATGTATTTCAGTCCCTGCCCCCCAATGTATTGTATACTAAAGACAAATGCCTTACTTGCACCAATAAAAGAACCAAACAACCACCAGTCAGGTTCTAGGCTCAGATAATTATAAACATGTGTTTTACCTGTGGGAGAATCAGAGGTGTGGGATAATTTCTTGTTGTGCTGTACTGTCCTTTATGTTGCAGGATGACCACATCCCTGGTGTCTCACCACTAATGTCTGTGGTGTTCATTCATTGTGAGAACAGTACTGAAAAATAAGTGTTTCCACACATGGCCATAATGCCCTGTAGGGGGCGCTACCGACACCATTAAAAACTTTTGCACTAGCTGTGCTAATACTGAGCCTTGAAATGTGGTTAGTACAAATGAAGAACTAAATTATGGATTTAATTTACATATGCATTTTAAACTGATGCTCAATTCAGTTACTGGGAAACTTTTAAATATGATTGGAACAACTTGGGTATGTGAATCTACTTTATCAATGATAAACTTCATGAAATCTGAATGCAGATCGAATATTTCTAATAGAAAGTCTAGTGACCTAACTGAGATGCTCTAAGTTGTAAAAGATAAATAGGAGTTGGAAGATTGAGTAGGCAAAAAGACATACAGAACATCATATGAATACTATTGTTATGTTGGGTTACATGTTGAAATGATAAAGATTTGGCTAGATTGAATTAAATGTTATTAAAATAAATTTCACTTGATTCTTTTTGCTTTTTTAATGTTGTTTCTGGAAATTTAAAAATATATTTGTGGATTTTTTTTTTCTTTTGAAGAGTGCTGGAATAGAGAAAACTCAGGACCAAAATTTCATTGCCTCTGGGACCTCTATCTTTCTTTCTGTCAGAAGTGAGAGGAGTTAGAAAAATTAGTTTTTTATTCTTTAGCCGGCACACCAGGGGCTGCAGGGACAGGGTCTTTGCGATGGTAGAATTATCCCAAGTGATTATTATTTAATGGAGTCCCAGATTTTGGCCTGTGGTACCTGGCACAGTTGATGTTTTTCCACTACCCTTACCTTCTGCTGGGTCCTCTGGGAACCTTCCCTTTACATTCTGACGTGGGAGATTTGGCCTGTGATACAAAGACTTGTGCCAGCTCAGCTGGGAGGCAACGAGGAAAAGGCATTTCAAAGTACAAGGAAGATGGCTTATCTCTCCATTCCAGTGACTTACAGATAATGCAGGTGGTTAAATTTCAAAGCTATCTGTGGGGTCTCCTCTGAGGCATAGCTTAGAGAACCATCCTCACTGGTAGCTAAGTTACAACCCAGCCATGGAGAGGCCTCACATATCCAGGAATCTGTAAGGGATCTAAATTATGACTAGATAGATAAAAAGCATTTTCTGTCCCACTTTTAAGGAATTGGCTGTTATTCTCAAGTAGTCAAATTGATGATGTGAGTGAAGCATAATTAATGGTGACAAGCATGGATTTTGGGCTCAGACCTGGGCAAGGATAACGACTGACATTTCGTGGCTGCAGGACCCTGGGCAGATAACTTAATCTCTCTGAGCTTAGTTTCCAGTCTTCCTATCTGTCAAATACCTTTCTCATATATAGCAAATGCTCAATAGCAGCAGCTGTTTTTCACTATGAAGCAGGTGGAGTGGGAGGTGGGGAGAACTTTTAAGCAGGCAAGCATCTTAGGACAGCATCTCCAAGACTATGTTTCTCAGAACGCTGATTCTGTGAAATAGAATTCCAACAATAAAAAACAGTTTTTTGTAAGTCACCTCTACTCCTTTTTGGAAATGGTGTATCTCCAAGTCAAGAGTGACAAGGTACATTAGCATATTTAACATTCTGGGAAGTCTTGCAACAAAGAAATCAGTTTAACTAAGCTTAACCCAACACTTCTCAAACTTATTAGGATTTTCTTTTTCAATAAACAGCTATTAGGGAGAAACCAAGATGGCAGCATAGGTGAACACCTCAACTGCTGCCTCGCACAACAATTTCAAAACTACAACTAAAAGACAGAACGGGCATCATCCATAACCACAGGAAAGCTGGCTGAGTGGAAATTCTACAACTAGAAGGAAAGAGAGAGACTCAGAGGAGCTGCAAAAAGCTAAGGTATGGAGACACATGCGTGGAGAAGATGAGCAGTGGAAGGCCTGGCTGGCTTCCTCTTGTGGGAAGGAGACGGAAACTCCTGATTGCACTGAGCCCCAGTTCTGACTGCACTGAACCCTAGTTCCATGCAAGACTCATATGGGGGGAGTCTGGACTGCCATAAAAAGGGAGGAGTGCATGCAAACTCAGGGGAGCCACAAAAGGCAGAGGTCTGGAGGCATGTGAGCGCAAGTGCGCACAGGGAGGGCTTCAGCAATTACTGAGGGGCACTGAGACCCAGGGGGGCCACATAGGGCAGGGCTGACAGGAAGCCAAGGCTGTCTGCTCAGCCCTGAGACTCTGCCCCATCCAACCTGAACACAGAGACTTCTGCAATTTTGCAAGTCTTGTATCATAAGGCTGACTCCAACACAGAAGTTCTCCCAGTGCTGATCCTCACAATCAATTGGCTTGGAGGTCAATTCCCTGCAGTGGTACCAACAACAATCAAGACTTAAGTACAACAAGGCTGTACACATAGTCCACAAAGGGGTGCACCAAGAGAGTCAACCTCAGGTAACTGGGGAGGCGGAGCTACTTGGCTCTATAAGACACCTAGCTACTTTACCAACTCAGGGAAGCAGCGAAAATGCGAAGACAAAGGAACAAATCACAAATGAAAGAAATGAAGGAAAACAAATGACTGGATATAGGGTTCAAAACCCCGGTTATAAGGTTTTTCAAGAATTTCCTAGAAAAGATGGATAAATTTAGCGAGACCCAAGAGGAGATGAAGAAGGACCAACTAGAAATTAAACATACACTGACTGAAATAAAAAATATTATACAGAGACCTAACAGCAGATTAGAGGAACACAAGAATCAAGTCAAAGATTTGAAATACATAGAAGCAGAAAACACTCAACTGGAAAAGAAAAAAAAAAGAATTCAAAAATGTGAAGATAGTGTAAGGAGCCTCTGGGACAAGTTCAGGCATACCAACATCAGAATTATGGGGGTGCCAGAGAAGAGAGAGAGCAAGATACTGAAAACCTATTTGAAGAAATAATGACTGAAAACTTTCCCTACCTGGTGGAAGAAATAGACTTACAAGTCCAGGAAGCGCAGATAACCCCAAACAAAAGGAATCCAATGAGGACCATACCAAGACACATCATAATTAAAATACCAAGAGCAAAAGACAAAGAGAGAATATTAAAAGCAGCAAGAGGAAAATAGTTAATTACCTACAAGGGAGCACCCATAGTATTGTCAGCTGATTTCTCAATAGAAACTATGCAGGCCAGAAGGGAGTGGCAAGAAATATTCAAAGTGATGAATAGCAAGAACCTACAACCAAGATTATTCTACCCAGCAAAGCTATCATTCAGAACTGAAGGACAGATAAAGAGCTTCACAGATAAGAAAAACCTAAAAGAGTTCATTAACAACAAACTAGTATTATATAAAATGCTGAAAGGTACTCTTTAAGAAGAGGAAGAAGAAAAAGGTAAAGATAAAAATTATGAACAACAAATACTTATCTATCAACCAGTGAATCTAAAAATCAAGTGAATTAAAAATCTGATGAACAGAATAAACTGGTGAATATAATAGAATCAGGGGCATAGAAAGGGAGTGGACTGACAATTCTCAGGGGAAAGGGGTAAGGGGGGGTACAGGGAGAGACTGGACAAAAATCATACACCTATGGATGAGGTCAATGGAGGGGGGAGGGAAAAACAAAGGGAGAGGTGGGATCCAGGTGGAGGGGAGCTATGGGAGGAAAAAAGAGGAGCAATTATAATAATCAAAATTTACTAAAGATTTAGTAAATAAATAAAAAAACTTACCTGTGTGGGTCATACTTTGGGAAATGATGGCACAAGAATAAATGTCCTACATTCTAGTCAGAGTTCCTTGATCCCACATTTTAAATGGACTGACTTGTCATCACATTGTCATGTGATGTGGGCCTGAGGAAGAGGAGGAGACAAGTTGGACAAGCACCCATATCACCTAGATCTATAATGAAAAACCCACTCCTGAAGGAGCTTAAGCAACCTGGGGAAAAAAATGGTGACATGGGATATGACAGTCTTTTAAACTATTAGCTTATAAATTTCTATTTTTATTGGTAATGGAATAGGTGGGGGGATGATAAATTTAGATTTTGTTTTACATGTGTTTTTATAAAGTCCCATGAACTCTCACAACTCTCTACAAATGATTAATAATTTAAATAATTTTTCTGCTATAATAATATTTCAAAAGGAAATGCCAGACTGGGGTTTAAATACACACACACACACACACACACACACACACACACACGTGCACTCTCTCTGTACAGTAATGTATGAGCAGATTAAAAGGATATGTTTAATTTATAAGCCTTACTCTGATTAGAAATGATAGATGTGGAAAGATTGCTAAAGGATCATGTTCAAACTCAGTTTGCAATAATTGCACTTTTCTTTTCCATTAAGACACATATATAATATAACCTCCCAAATCCCAAAGTACACATAAAAAGATATCCAGTAAATGACCTCAGAAGGGATAGGATACAAATTTTACTTCTAAGAAGATTCAGAATACACTAGGGTGTAAGTCAAAACGTAGAGAAGCAAATTTAGATATCTGTGAATATTTTTGTAATACATTATTTGCTTTCAATTTTTATTACAGACATTTCAAATGTTAAAAAGGGGAAGAATAGTATAATAAACAACCACCAAGAATTATTAACATTTTCCCATTTTTCATATGTATATATGCATATATAATTTTTTCATAATACATTTCAGGCATCATGACACCTTACCTTAAATATTTCAATGTGTAGTTCCTATAGAAAGGACATTCTGTCATATAATCACATAGCATTATTTTGTCTAAAAAAATTAACAATAATTCTCTAGTTGCATCTGATACTCTAGAGTCAATTTTTCCAGGAACCAATCAAGGTTAATATATTATATTTGGTTATATCTCGTTAGAGCTAGAAAGTTCCTCTAGTCTCAACATTTCCCCCCAGGATATTGACTTTTGGGGAGACCAGTTGTCTTGAAGGATATCTACATAGTGGCTTTGTTCATCCATCTGATTGTTTCTTCTTGGGGTTATATAGCTCATTCTTCTATCTCCCTGTGTTTTCTGTAAAGTAAAAGTTAGATCTACTGTCTTAATTAGATGAACATTAAAGATTTTTGGCCAGAACACCCTACCAATAATTTATTACTTATTGCTATTTACCTCCTGTCCCAGTTTAATTGTAACAGTGCCTTCCATCATCTAAAATGTCCTCGTCAGACACCTCATCTGTAAATGAAGCATCACACAGAATATCAGTTTCTTATATACTGTTATATTGGCTGGGCTGCAAAAATATTCATTGTGGGCTGTGAGTTTGACATGCTTGTGTAAGTAATTTCTACTTTCAATGATCCATCAAAATTTTCCACATTTGGGCAAAGTCCTGAGTAAGTGATTCTACCTTAAGTTTGATTTAAGTCAAAGTTCCTTTTTTTCTGTATTGGAATGGACTGAAAAAAATATTTTTAATAAAAAATATGATTTCTTATTATTTGCACTCAACCAGAGGAAAAATGGTAGAAGTTTGAAGATTTAATTTTCTCCAGCAAACTACATAAATTCATCTGTACTTTAAAAATGTTAGGCACAGTTTACTTTAAAATAATGTTTTTTCTAATGTTAAAATCAATATTAGCTAATTTTCAGACATTTAGAAATATATATAAAAGTATGAAAAAAACACCACTTATCAATTACTTAGAATCATTAACATTTTAATGTATTTAAATTTGAGTCTTTTTTTTCCTATATAATTTTACATATTAAATTCTAATTCACAGGACCAAAAAATTATGTCATATATTTCTCTACTTAATTTGTATATAAATATTTTTGCATATTATTTCACTCCTTGTGACTCTTTAAAAAATTACTATGGAATATTTTACGTTGTAAATTTCCTACTGTTGAATATTGAATAATGTTCTGGAGAACATATTTATCTAGATCAGTGGTTCTCAACCTTTCTAATGCCACGACCCTTTAATACAGTTCCCCATGTTGTGGTGACCCCCAACCATACTTCATAACTGTAATTTTGCTATTGTTATGAATTATAATGTCAATACCTGTGTTTTCCGATGGTCTTAGGTGACCCCTGTGAAAGTGTCATTCGACCCCCAAAGGGGTCGCAACCCACAGGTTGAGAACCACTGATCTAGATAAATATTTTTTCCACTTAAATTTATTTCATTGGGAGTGCTTCTAACCACTTCTGGTTTGGCACTGTCCGATTTGATCAATTTTTGGTCAAATAAACTCAAAATATTTAGCATTCCTTCTTCTATCTTTTAACAGTTCTGGTGTTAGTAGAGGGGACTGCAGGCGGCCTCCAGCAGACCCAGGAGCAATTAGCAACCGGATGTCGGTACCATTCAGACCCTGAGTCAGTGTTCTCTTGCTGCTCCTGGTGGTTGTGTGTAAGCCCCTTGGACCCTGGATCCCACTCTGCAGCTTTTGAGTTGTGAGCTTGTAGACTTTCTTTGAGGATTCCTTTTTGTCAGGGTTTGATTGGATCCGACTTAGAAACTGAACTGGGTCCCAGGTTGGACTGGTTCCAACTTAAATTGGATGGATCTAGTATGAGGCCTCAGTGTTTGAGATCTGCTGGGCCACCCCATTCCCTCCAGAATCAGCAGTTTCCTGGGAAAACTGGCAGAAGCCAGCAAAGGTCAAGAATTCTCACCCAAGTCAGCTCGCCCAGATGTCCATTGGTGGTGCTTGGGTGAGAGAGGAAGGGGAAATCTCATGTCTCTTCCTTTCCAAATTCTGATTGGCAGGAAAACATTAGTTATCGATTCTTTCTCCCAGAGACAGCTGTTGTCTTCTTGTCTATCTCATTTTGTGACCTGAGTACTTTGCCGGGCAACCGTCAGGTTGGGTGCCCCCCAAATACAGCTGGACAAAAATGTGGTTGCACTCGATTTTAGGCTGGGATCCTACCGACTATTGCAACTCTCAGAGGAATTGTCCAAATTTTTCCTTCTTTCTTGTGCTTACCTTTGGGAGTAGCTCTGGATCTTCTTTGGAGGTGCCTTTTGTGTTTATAAGGTTGTTCAATATGGCAAGGAATGTTTACTGATTGTCCCCGTGAAACCTGACCATATGTTGGAAAAGATTTTTTTTTTTCAAGTTGCTCTATGGTCAGATGTTGGTCAAAGTGGATACTGATATTCAGAGCCTAATAGGAGCTTCTTTTTAAAACCTTCTTCCTTAAGCTAAAATAAAACTGGATACCTAGAGGGAAAGAAACACATTTTGAAGCCATTAGGGAAGGCTTTACTAAAACATTCCAAAGAAACACAGCTGTAAATCTAGATCATAGGAATCTTTTTAAAAAATATATATTTTATTGATTTTTTTTTACAGAGAGGAAGGGAGAGAGCCAGAAACATAAATGAGAGAGAAACATCCATCAGCTGCCTCCTGCACAACCCGCACGGGGAATGTGCTCTCAACCAAGGTACGTGTCCCCGACCGGAATCGAACCCAGGACCCTTCAGTCTACAGGCCGACGCTCTATCCACTGAACCAAACTGGTTTTGGCTAGATCATAGGAATCTTTAAAAAAAATTAAATTTATTAGGCTGACATTAGTTAATAACACAGAATAAGTTTAAAGTGTATAGTTTTATAACATATCACCTGTATATTGCATTGTGTGCTTACCACCCATAGTCTAGTCTCCCTCCAGCACCATATCTTTGACCCTCTTTTGATTTCCATTATTTGAAGATCTCCCTGGTATAAAGAAGCAAACTGAGGATAATTGTAGTTGGATGGCTGGGTCAGCCTCTTGATGTCATTCAGGCTGCAACCCAATTCTCCAAGGAATTAAAAACAATTACACTTGGCTTACAAAGAAAGTCTTTATAAAAACAGAAGTTTTGGGCTCTAGAAAGAATCCAAAGCTCACCTATTCTTTTTAGTAATCCCCAAATCTCCTCTGTTCACCTCAAAGGCTAGCAAATTCTGTAGACCTGGATTTCTGGTTGTTGGTGGGGAGATTTTCTTGGAGAGATTATATCCTTTCTCTGTGCATTTGAGATGCAAATGTTCTACCTGGTCTTCTCTAGGAACATAGAACCATTTCTTGAAATGCAAAGTTCAGGGATATAGTTTTGATCACAAAAAGAAAACAATAAGAAGCTATTTGAAAATTAGGTGAATGAAAATCTTAAAAGTTTTTTCCACAAATGTTGCTAGAAGCTTTAGCTGTCTTAACTTGTTCTATCTGCCAGAAACACAATTGGGATAAAACTGTTGTTTTATAAACGAGTTCTGCGTTACCACACCTGTCTCTTTGCTAAAGTGTAAAAACAAATGCTGTAAGATTTCTGCTCCTGTGTGTATGTTTATGGATGTCTGTGTATGTATTTCATAGATATGTGATATTTTCTACCTCCAGGTGGAATTGCCAAAATTAATTTGTAAAGAGCTCTATTTAATTGGCTTCAAGACAAATAAGCAATGTACATAAATCAAATATAGTTTTAGAAATATGCAAACTAACCCAACTGTTTTTTAAGTTCATGTGATCTAGGATAAATCATCCTATATGCTAAAGCCTAATATGCAAAGTGTTCAGTCGTCTGGTCTCATGGTCGGCCATTGAACCAATCAAAGCGTAATATGCTAATGATGTGCTAAGGCTGCTCAACCACTCTCTAAAACATGCACTGACCACCAGGGGCCAGATGCTCCAACCAGTAGGTTAGCTTGCTGCTGGGGTCTGGCCAATCAGGACTTAGTGAGACAGGCCAGACACACCCTGAAGCCTTCCCTCAGTCCCTCCCCAGCTGGCCAATCTCCCATGTCCCTCCCCAGCCCCGATTGTGCACTGGTGGGGTCCCTTGGCCCAGCCTGCACCCACTTGCAATCCGGAACCCTCAGGTGATGTCAGAGAGCTGGTTTCAGGCAGATTCCACAGGCCAGGCCAAGGGACCCTCCTGATGCATGAATTTGTGCACTGGGTATCTAGTTGGTAAATAAAAGCTAGTTTAAGCTTGTTGGTTTAATGAAAACAAGCATGTCGTTAGAATTAATAGCATTAAATGTAATACTTTTATTCTACTAAGGTTTATTAAAAGTCAAACAAGTTCATGATATCTCTGTTATTGAATTTATCAGCAAATAAATAAATAACTTAAAATGATGGTTAGCTGTTTAACGTTTCACTAATTTTTATGAGTAATCTAAACAGAATTGTTAAGAACAAAGAGCCCTAGCCAGTTTTGCTCAGTGGATAGAGCAGTGGCCTGCAGACCAGAGGTTCCAAGGTTCTATTCAGGTCAAGGGCACATACCTTGGTTGCAGGCTCCTTCTTCCTCTGTCCGGGCCCTGGTTGGGGCTCGTGCAGGAGGCAACTAATTGATGTGTTTCTCTCACATCAATGCTTCTCTCTGTTTTTTCTTCTCTCTTCCACTCTCCTAAAAATCAATGGAAAAATATCCTTGGGTGAGGATTAATAAAACAAACAAACAAAAAACAAGGAAACTAAATGGAGGCAAGTAAGATAAAAGTTTATAAATGGTTGATGCTGTGTCAGGCACTTTTATTTTATTTTATATTTTTTGGTTTTTTGCTATGAACTGGTTTGGTTCCTGAGGACCCTGGCTAAGGAGTATCCTTAACTCCCTTGGCATTCTCTCCCTAATAGTTATGGTAGTCTCCCTAGTATGTCGTATTCTCTCAGAGGTCTCAAGTGCATTTTTTGCAACCATCAGCAGTATCTCAGGTGGTCTCACTGCACTTGGAGAAACAGAAATAACTTTAACAATGAATTGAACAGCAAGAACAATTTTTCCATGGATCTGACATCATACCCTATGCATTTCCCAATGAGACAAGAACACTTTCATTTTGATGGTGACTGAGAGTGGCACTAATACCAAATTTTTGGACCATCTCTCATATAGGAGAGGATGACCAAAAAAAGGGGGAGGGGTTATTAAATTAATTAAACAAGGAGGCCATTAAACTTATGTGGCTCTAATATCATGGTGATCTACCAACATCTTAAAGTTTTGATTTTGGCAAACCCAAGTCTAGGTCTGTCGGTACCTCATGGCTACAAAATCAAAATGCTAAGAATAACCCATCATAAAAAACCAACTAAGTTTTAACCTATAGCCAATTGGTAATTTTCTTACTTTGCATCCCTTTTTCTCTGTAAAAGTCTCTCTCTTAGCTTCTGCTGACAGAGCACTCCTAACCTCCTTTGCCCAATTTGAATTGATTTTTGCTCAAACTTATAAAATCAAAAAAGAAAAATCTCCTTAAGAGAAATTATTGGGTTGAAAGGGATGGATTTTTCCCTTGATTATCAAAGTAAGATAAGCTTATCATAGATAATTAAAAATATAATGAAATTGGGAAAGAAACAATTCAGTACCTTTTGTAACTGGACAGCCAAGGGTCCCGGCTCCCTGTCACTACTTCAGCCAATTAAAGAGAGAAAGGATTGAATCTTATTGAAGTCTTTATTCTAATATTGCTGGCAGTGTGGGAGAGCAGCAGGTCATCCTATCTAATAAAAGATTAATATGCAACTTAACCATCACTCTGCTCCACCCACCAGCCATGCCCACCAGCCATACCCACCAGCCAATCAGGAGTGAGTATGCAAATTAACCCAACAGAGCGAGCAGGAGGGAGGCTTGGGTTTCTCCAGCAATGGAGGAAGCCATGCTTTCCACACACCCTGGCAGGCCCAAGCCTCCACTCAACGCTACAAAATTTCAATTATAGAAGATAAATAAATCCCAACAGAAATGGCTGCCACGACAGACCAAGCAGGAGGCTTGGCTCCACTCCAGGCTACAAAGTTTCAATTGTAGAAAATAAATAAGTCCCAGATACCAGATCCTCTGTTTGGGTCACTGGGGGGCATGGCCAGCCTGCAAACCACCACAGGCCCCTCACTCAGGCCGCCCCACACCCCAAGGGAACTCCCACTCTGATCTGGGACACCCTTTAGGGCAAACCAGCTGGCCCCCACCCCTGCACCAGGCCTCTATCCTATTAATATAAGAGTAATATGCAGATTGACCATCACTCCAACACATAAGATGGCTGCCCCTATGTGGTCAAAGATCCTGCCCCCATTTGGACACAAGATGGCCACCACAAGATGGCCAGCAGGGGAGGGCAGTTGGAAGAACCAGGCCTGCAAGGGAGGGCAGTTGGGAGAGACCAGGCCTGCAAGGGAGGGCAGTTGGGGGTGATCAAACCTGCAGGGGAAGGCAGGGTGACCAGGCTGGCAGAGGAGGGAAGTTGGGGGTGACTAGGCCTGCAGGGAAGAGCAGTTGTGGGGGACCCAGGTCTGCAATGGAGAGCAGTTGGGGAGGACCTGCAAATGCATGAGTGCATAGGCTTTAGCCTGCAGACTAAAGGGTCCCAAGTTCGATTCTGTAGGGGCAGGCAGTTAGGGATAACCAGGCCTGCAGGGGAGGGAAGTTAGGGGCAAACAAGCTGGCATGGGAGCAGTTAGGCATCTATCTGGCTGCCAGTGGAGTGGTTAGGGGGTGATGAGGCTGGCAGGCAGAAGCAGTAAGGGGCAATCAAGAAGGCAGGCATGCGAGCAGTTGGGAGCCAGCAGTCCTGGATTGTGAGAGAGAGGGATGTCCGACTGCCTGTTTAGGGATTGGACCTAAATGGATAGTCAGACATCCCTCAAGGGGTCGAATTTCATGCACCAGACCTCTAGTCCATAATAATCTGATCTTCCTCTCCTTATATGCCAGCTGCTTATATTGGGTAGAAGGGCAAAGATTACATGGGGAAGTAGGAATTACAGGCATGGGGAAGCAGGCACGGGATAAACATTACAAGTTACAAGTCATGTGGGCTGGCAGGAGTCGCAAAGAGCGGCTCTTCTGGGCACCCTGGGACCAGATTACAAGCAATAGAGGCTGAGGATTGTAAAGGGCAGATGCCTCCAGGACTAGATTGTTTCAGCCACGAGGTTGTAAATCTCTCCATAATGATATGCCGTTCTCGGGTCAGGAGGCTGGCCTGCATTCCGACATTAGCTCCCAAGGCCCAGAGTGTACAATTCCCAGTCAGGTTAGAATGTGCTTTCTCTGATGAGAACAGAACCATCCCAGCTATTAACAAAGCTTCATTAATATTTCTTATAATTGTAGCTAGTCCCCCGATATTCTCTTTCTGCCCCTAACATTTTCACCCATTGCAATCAATGTTAATGTTTTGGTATTATTTCTTGTGATTTATGCTGTTTTTTCTGTCTTTGTTTTTCAAGGAGTAAACATTTTTAAGGCTTTTCATCGTGCTACCAGAATTGCTTTCAATTTACCAATTATATCCTCCTTTTGGAACTATTCTGAAAACAGCATAAAATTATCAACAGAATAAAATAAATAAAATCTTTGGAAGAAGAGTTACACATATTTTGTAGATAATACTGAAGAGGTAGGATCAGAAAGCTGTCAAGAAAAAGATCTATATTTCTACTAAATAGGAGGGGTTTCACTATGATAAAACCCCAGTGTGATCAATACAAGAAACAGGTTAAACACACACACACACACACACACACACACACACACACACACACACACAGAAGCAGCATCTTTTAAAAAAAAGTTATGCTCATCTAACATCTAAAAATTATCAAGAAGTATAATTCTTTCAGAACTTTTCATGATTTTGGTCTGGCTCACTCAGTCTGTTGTGAACATAAAAAATATAAAACAAGGCCTAAAAAAATGACAAAACAGCTCTAGCAGGTTTGGCTCAATGGACAGAGCATTAGCCTGCGGACTAAAGAGTCCCAAGTTTGATTCTGGTCAGGGGCATGTACCTTGGTTTCAGACACATCCCCAGTAAGGAATTTGCAGGAGGCAGCTGATCTATGTTTCTCCCTCTATCCCTCTCCCTCCCTCTCTATAAAAAAATCAATAAAATATATTTAAAAACAAACAAACATAAAAAAACCTATAGAACAAATGTTACTTGGAAATCTCATTTCCAGCTTTTGCTTTCTTCAGATAATTAAATGATTCTTTTTTCATAGTCAGGATCCTGTTTAATTCAATTGTGTGGATATTTCTAACTTAATTTTAACGTAACAATTTTCAAGCTGACAGAAGCATGATTGTGCAAATGCATGAGCGCACAGGCTCTGGTTGAAGTCTACTCTTCTGAAAGGCTACCTTTGTTAATGGTTTGCATTTCTTGGGCCATTGAAAATGCCTGTTCGACAGGTAGCTGTGAATGGAAGTCAGCTCACTGATCCTTCCAGATGAAGATAGACTATTGGTCATTTATTCATACCGGTTTCTGGTCTGAATAGAAGAAAATATTCTCTTTTTTAGGGCTTCTCAAATCTTTTTCATGGGGTGGCATACAGAGCAAATAATGATATTTGTTCTCTACACTAGAATAAACCAGTAAGACTGATGCCGTCACAGGTGACTGACTACCTGGAAGCCGTGGGGCCCACTTGGTTGTCCTAAGTGCTGAGAGGTACAGGTTCCAGTCTCCTGAAAGCATTCATGGTACATCAGGGCTGGCCCTGCTTCCTAGGGAACCTAGAGAAATGAATCTTCTGATGTTATGAAGAGCATACCTTTTTTTTTTTTAAAGATGCTGCTTCTGCCGAAACCAGTTTGGCTCAGTGGATAGAGCGTCAGCCTGCGGACTGAGAGGTCCCGGGTTCGATTCCGGTCAAGGGTATGTATCCTGGTTGTGGACACATCCCCAGTGGAGAGTGTGCAGGAGGCGGCAGATCGATGTCTCTCTCTCATCGATGTTTCTAGCTCTCTATCCCTCTCCTTTCCTCTCTGTAAAAAATCAATAAAATATATATTTTTTAAAAAAAGATGCTGCTTCTGTGTGTGTGTGTGTGTGTGTGTGTGTGTGTGTGTGTTTAACCTGTTTCTTATGTTGATCACACTGGGGTTTTATCATAGTGAAACCCCTCCTATTTAGTAGAAATATAGATCTTTTTCTTGACAGCTTTCTAATCCTTCCTCTTCACCATTATCCACAAAATATGTGTAACTTCTCTTCCAAAAGTTTTATTTACTTTATTTCTCTCACCTAGAAGTCATCCATTCAACAATTCTTACCTGATTTCTATTATGGAACAGTGGCTTTGAAAAACACTGGGGATAGAGGAATGGTAAAGACAGCTTCTGACTCTGTGAAGCTCTCAGCTCAGTGGGGCGGGGGTAGGGGGAGGGAACCACAAGAATGGTAAAGAAAACAACAAGCACTGGATGGTGGTAGATCCAGCGTTCCATGGCATTCTCCCTGAGGCAGGGAGGAAGGCTTCCCAGAAGTGGTGACATTTGGGTTGTGACTTCAAGGAGGAGGGGAAGTTTGACATTCCAATGAGAAGTCAGAGTACTGGATAAAAGACAAACACTGGTGGTTTTGAGAAACAGATGAGCTTGTCCGTGTGCCCGGAACTCCAATTCCAGGCTGCATTTGGAAGAGCGAAGAGGACCAGCTGGAAAGGAAGGTAGGGTTAGGTTTTGAGGAACCTTGCCCACTGAAAGGAGGGGTTAGGACTTGTTATGCAGGAGACTGACATTCGCAGCGTTGTGTTTTGGAACCTACTCTGGCATCAGGGTGGAGAATGGACTTGCTGATGGGTGGGAAAGTCATTAGGAGGCTGCTGCAACTTAGAAAACAGAAGCGATGAGGACTTGACCTAGGGCCAGGGTGCTGGGGTGGGTGAAAGGAGTGGTGATGGAATTCCTAGGAATGGCCACAGGAGTTTGAGAAGACAGCTTGGTCAATGCAGTAAGCGATACCATGAGCAAAACCATCCCAGCTTTTCAACCTACCCTTTTAGACCCAACCCCAGGGCCCTTTCCTTTACCAGCCTTCTTCTTCCATCCTTTTCCTTCAGGGACCACTTTCTTCCCAGAATAGCAGGAGACTGCTTGCTCCTTGCCCTAAGCAGGAGGCTATTTTATATGAGTTAGGTCAGTTTCCTAGACCAGACTGAAGGACTGTCATTCCCAAGCCCCACCTTTCATGCTTCTCTGATAGTCATTCCAGTGACAGTCTCACAGTGTTGGGCATCTACCAGGCGCTGTCTGCAATAGGCACTGGTGCCTAGTGTTATGCTTGCAAAGAAAAAATATTTTTTTGTCTTTAAAAAATAAAAACTTTATTGAAGTATAATCGATGTGCCATAAACTTGCCTATATAAAATAGACATAAAGTGGAACTTACCTGGTTAACACAGAGGCAGAAGGCCCAGAGTCCAGAACCTGTGGCTCCCTCTTGTCTAGGATTCCATAAGACACAATTGGAAAACCTTTGACTTGGTGGACTGGTCATGGGTTTTGGAGTCGGCTAGAACTGAATTCAAATCCCTGCCCTTTACTTGCTTAGCTGTAATCCAGCAGATAAATGGGGAAACTGCTCTGAGCCCTACTTTCCCCTCTTTAAGGAAGGAACGATAATACTTACACTGTAGGGTTATTGTGAGGGCGAAGTAAGGTAGTGTATGTAAAAATCTCTGGCACTTATTAAATGCTTATTAGGTCATGGCTGTTGGTCAGAATAACAAGACATTTGCTAACTCATTGAGTAATCGATCCTTATTGAACCGGTACTTGTTCAGTCTCAATAAACTTACTCAGGTTAAGAAAAGCCAGGGTCGGGTGAATTCTGGATGAGTTTGGGATTCAGAAGGACCCAGTCTTGTCTTATGCTCCCTCCACTCCATAAACCCGCAATCGCCTGCCTGCCTTTGCATGAGGGTCTATCAATATTTAATGTGTGGGTGTCCGTTGCTGTAAACTGAGTATATCCCAGCAGCGACTTGAATTAATTATGTGCAGGAGGAGAGAAAATAAAGTGCCTTTTTCTTAGAGCTCCGAGTTCCACTGGCTGCACTGAGGCCTGGAAGCCACAGAGGGACGTGTCTGCTGATGGAGGACCCTGAGAAGAAGCTGAACCAGAAGAGCGACAGCAAGCCCCGGAAAGTACGGTTCAAAATCTCTTCCTCCTACAGTGGCCGAGTGTTGAAGCAGGTCTTTGAAGATGGGCAGGAATTAGAATCGCCAAAGGAGGAATACCCTCACAGTTTTCTCCAAGAGTCCCTGGAACCCATGGATAGTGTTTATGGGTCTGGGGAAGCCCCCAAGCCCCGACCCTTCTCCCCTAAGCTGACTGCTCAAAGGATCAGCGTGTTCAGAGAGGGCAGTGCCTATACATTGGCGGGCAGCCAGCCTTTCTTCAACGATTTCAAGACCAATGACCATAAGGTGGGTATTGGGTGTGGGGTAGAAGCAATAAGGACCAGAGTACATTTAGAGAAGCACCTGAATGTTTTAAATTTGTATTATACTTGTGTTACGTGTACCAGCCAGGGCTTTAGGGGCACCAAATGGGAAGTTGCTCTTAGGATAATATTTCTGGGGAAACAATCGCATGCTTGTGGATTAGTTATTGGAAAGTGCAATAAGCACGATAGTATTCAAATTCCACCCGGGGTAAGAAAAAGAATTGCACTGGGTCTTTGGCTGGGTTGTCTCAGTGAGTAAATTAAACAGAGGTGCTGTGGTTTCCAGTTTGCCAACTGCTGTTTTAGAAAATGATGCAGCTACTGGTTGTCTTATTTCCTGCAAGAGCTAAGTGTTTGGAGGCGTTCATTGTACTCCAGGCAGTTATTCAGCATGTGGTTTATCCATAACTTGTTTTTTTCTCCCCATCTCCCTCTTGCTGCCTGCTTTCAAACAATGTCTGTCTGTCTGTCTGTCTGTCTATTTATGTTGCCTTTTCATTGCTCATTAGCATGAACACATGAGTAGGTGGAGTCCTGGGAAGAGATGGTGAAGAGCAAATCAACCAAAGGAAATGTTACATGGGGAAGAAGTGTGAGCTGATAGTTCATTTGAAACGTGTATTTTATTTGTGAATTTCAATGATCTTCTCCAGTAGCATGGATGATCAAAAGCCCAGGCATGGCTTTTCTTTCTATGTTAGAAGAGCCTGGAAAGGTAGTCACTGATTTCCAGGATCTTATAGGAGATGTGGATATATTGTCTGCCGGTGGGATGATGAATGTGTTTCTTTAAAAAGAGTAAATACAGTTATGTAATATACCAGATTATTAATGAATAGCATTTATGAGTAGGATTTATACTCCTCTTTAGAGTGTGAAATTCAGATAATTACTCTCTAATCATTTTTATTAGTTTCCTAAGGGAACAAATACTACATCTATAGCAAATGTATTGGCCTTGCTAGCACTGATAAGGGTATAATTATGGGCATGTCCACATTTGTCAGAGAATGTACTGGTTTCTTTTTGATATGAAAGGGGGCTGGATTGAACAGGCCCTCGTGTTACTAGAGTGGCTTCTGCATTGCAGAGCACTCTCATGCACTATCACATTAGGTCTTCACAACAATTTTGAGGAGAAAGGCCAAGTGTGATCACTGCCATTTTGCAGATGAGGAACACTGAGTGCCACATTGTTAAGGGATTCAGCCAATATGGTCGTAGGTGCAGAGTCAGAGTAAGAACCCAGGTCTTCTGATTCCCCATACTCTTTGCCCTATGGAATATTCCTTTTTAGAGAAGAAGATCACTACTAATAATGTTGATGATAATAATAATAGTTACCATTTACTCAATGCTTATTATGTCATAGATTCATAGCTGTCTTCTACTTACAGTACCTCATTTTACCTAAATCTTATTCATAGATTTAGAATTTACAAAGCTATAGTTTATACAAGGCCACAGTAGATAGTACTGGACCGTTGACCTTCATAAGTCAGGATGCCAAACTTGGCATTCATGTAAATGTATGATTAGGCGTGAATTTATAAAGCCATGCATGGCACTATAGATTTAAACACCAGACTCTAGAGGCCATGTTTAGGGTTAGATTCCTGCCTGGTCTAGCTATCCTTATTTTCTGAGTTTCCTGATCAAATGCCTCATCCCAATCTAGACAGCCTTTACCTGTAAGAGTGGTCAGGATGGATTCATGCACCTGCGCCCACTGAAACAGGTTGTCAGTGTGGTGTTTATGAAAAATAAGGAAATGAGTTAGGAAGTCATGATTTTTCAAAGTGAACCCAATTGTAAAATAACTCCTAGTAAATATTGGTTGTGAGGCAATATTGAGTAGTAGTTAAGCATAGTAATTAAAAATAGAGGCTTTGAACTTGATTAGATATCAGGTTTTTAGTAGCTTTTTTTTCACAATTCCCCAAAGGTGAAAATAACCCAGATGTCCATCAATAGGTGGATGGACAGTCAAAATGTTGTATATACACACGATGGAATATTATTCAATCTTAAAAAAGGAAGGACATTCTGACACATGCTACAACATGGTTAGAATCAGAAGACATTATGCTAAGTGAAATAAGTCACAAAATGATAATCATATGATTCTACTTATACGAGTAGTCAGATTTATAGAGATAGAAAGGCGAGTGGTACTTGCCAGGGACAGGGGGGAGGGGCACGGGGGAAAAGAAGGAGTTAGTGTTTAATGGTTTAATGGGTAGAGAGTTTCAATTTGGGTCTAAGGGAAAATTCTGGAGATGGATGACGGGGATAGGTACACCACAGTGTGAAAGTACTTAATGCCACTAAACTGACACTTAGAAATGGTAAAAATGGTAAATTGTATCTTATGTATATTTACCACATCAAAAATAATGTTTTTTTAAACAAATAAACAAACAAACAATGGCTCTGATGTCAGTTAAACCTGGACTTGATGTCTATTCTACTCACTCGTGTGAGGTTGGGCAAAGCCACTTAAACTAGCTGAGCTTCAACGTCATAATCTGTGATATGAGGGTAATAAAAGTACCTGCTTACAAAGTGTTGTGATTAAAGAGAGATAACAGATAATGTGCCTGGCACATTGTATATGCTCTGTAAATGTTACCTACCATTGAGATAATGGCCAGGTTCGAATGAAAGAAACATTGAGGCTTTTAAAATTTTTATGTGGTAGATAGAGAAAGTGGTTATAAACAATCAAATATTTTAAGGAATTGAAACTGACGAAGCTTATAAGGATCATAAAAAATGGAAGGGGAAGAAAGAGAAGTAACATCCACGGAACACACACTTTAGGCAGAATACGTAAATTCAGCTTTACAATAATTCTATGGGAAAGAATTTTACAAATTGGAAAAAAGAAGTTCATAGGGACTCAATAAGTTGCACATCTCACACGACTCACACGACTGTCAGATAACATTTGAATACAATTTGAACCCAGGTCTGCCTGCCTCCAAAGCCCATTGCCTTTCTTGTACCCGGTGATGTGTTTAAACCCAAAGCAGTGAAGGAGTGTCATAGTGATTGAATAGCACCCTGAGACGCTGCCCATTGACATCAGGATATTTATTAATCACATAGGTTACCATTCTGGGCACTGTGGAAGGAAACAAAAAATTCCTGGCTCCATCCCGGTCCTCTATAATGTACGAGTGGGTGTTCCCCACAGGCAATCGGATGCAGCCAGATCATGTGAAGTTTAGTTATCCCCGGAGATGTTCCTTAGACACCAGGAAGAGCTTGGCTGTCAGGGTGACTGAAACTTAAACACACCTTCAGGGTGATTTGGGACCGTCCACCTTTGGAATAGATTACAAATAAATGGTCTGTCCTGGGTGTCTCAGATACTGACCAGCTTAGAGGCAGGAGGTCAAACCAGAGGGCCTCAGAGTTTTTTCAGTATGTTGAGAGTTTTGCCTGGAAAAAAGAAACCAGCCGCAGATGTGAAGAAAGCTCCCTCGTAACTGAGCCTCTTGGGCTATTACTGGAAGTGGAAATGGAACCTTCCAAAAGTGCCACCATCTTTATCTGCTGATGTTCAGAAGCTGATAGTCCAGAGTGCGAAACAGGAACCCCCGGCGCACCAAGCGGCAGGAAATGGAAGCTGCCACACGATCCCTACAAGAGAGGGAGGGAAACCAGGCCGGTAGGAAGCTTGTGGCTTCATAAATAATTATTGAAAACCCTGTGGATGTTTCAAGGAAGGGGGCCTGAATATTGAACCCTCGGCTCAAGCCAGATTGAATCTGCTTCTGTGGAGCATGTAATAGATTGGCTGAGGCAGTTCTGCAAAAGCAGGACAGAACATTTCCCACCGAAGCATGTGGCTGTGTAGCATGATTGCGCATGCGCTCATGACCAAAAAGAACAGTTCTTAATAACAACAGCAGTAGCAGTGCCTACCTTTGCATGGTACCTTCAGCTTTTGCAATCCCTGTTTTATATCTTCTTCATAGGACTGCCATCCCTGAAAGATGACATGATTAGCCTCAGAGAAGACAGTACAAATATTTAATTGCTTAATGGCCCTAGAAGCCAGTGAAGGGTTGGGAGCAGGGTCCTAAGTCAACTTTGACAAGACTGGTTGGGGATGTGAGAGGCCCCCTGGAGAGAGACTAGAGTGACAGGAGAGCAGTCAGGAATCTCAGGCCAGCACCTGCTCACCAGCCAGTGTAGAAGCATTTCTGTGTTTTAGTAATGGATTTGTCTCTGGAGGTTAGTGCATGCCAGCGAGATGGCAGCCCATTTACAGATGGACACACCGAGGCGCTGGCAGGCCAAATGACTCTCCTTTGTCTCACAGTTGGTGAACAGTGTGCTTGGGATCCAGTGTTTCCCTGAGAGCTGTCCTAGCTCTGGGAGGAGATGCGTGTTCTTAGCTGAGTAATCCCTAAACATTTACTCCCCTGCTTCTCGACTGTCCAGATGATTCCTCAGCAAATGGTTAAGGCATACATGAGAAATCCAGGAAGGGAGCAGGAGCTATTGATAATGATGCTGTTGAAGTATATTTATTGACATAAAAAGATTTTCATAGACCAAGAACACAAACAACAGAATATACTGTATACAAATATATAAAATATGTTAATATATAAAAAATGTAATGATCTTGGGAAAGAATAAGGATTTAGAGTGAGACACAGAGTTGGATTTGAATTCCAGCCAGAGACCCTGAGTAACTTTGTGACCTTGAGACAAACTTAACCCCCCCGAGGCTTGGTCCCCTCATCTGCAGAATGTGGAAACCATAGCATGTACCTCAGAGGGATGACCAGGGCAGAAGTGAGGTAATGTTTGTAAAATGCTTAGCACAATGTCTGACATCATAATAACAACAATAAATGCTCAATAAATTGTATATACTATTATTATTTATGCAAAGAAACAAGTTTGAGTGATACTTATTTTTTAAAAAGCATTCCTTTGTGTTTCTTAAGCCCTCATTATGCCTGGCCTTACATCAGCTGCTGTGGTATGTGGTTGAAATAGGCACTTTGGACTCTACCCTGCAGAGTCTGACACTCTAGTTTTATGACTAGTGTAGCTTTGGTTGGCTACCAGCAACAGGAAGAAGGAAGATGCTTGCCATGATTTACAAAGAAAGCAAACAGACTAGGGAATGAACTGGAGCTTTGTGGTCTGATGGGGTCACAAGTGCCGGAAAGCAGGTTCTGCAGCCTTGTATTTATTTGGTGACTGTTGGTGGAGATCGCATACTCATTCTCCATTTCTCTAGTCCCCACCTATTATAGATTTTGGAAAGATAATCATCTACACGAATAACCTGAAAATCATTCGAACTCCAATGGACAAGAGAGACTTCATGAGGAAAATTCTCCAGAAGGAAGGGGAGATCGAGGAAGAGTCTCTGATGACCAAAGAGGAAATCTATGGAGATAGCGACCAGAACAATGGGCCTTTGGCGGAGACAGAAAGCACGTTTCCCCACAACCAGTACCCCCAGGTGCGTCAGCGGGTCACTGTCCCCCCAGGAGGGCCCTACTGCAGTGGTCTCCAAATGGTCTTAGTTGTGCACTACTTCAGTAAAAATTTCAAATATAACTACGTAAGATGTCTAAATACTAAAGATGTTACAGATTTTGTTGCATTTCAATGGTACATTGTTAGTGGTAATAGTGATAAGTCCATATATCAAACACTCCTCATTCTAATTTTTGAGATCTGATTAGCTATCTGTCGTTTTCACTTTGCAGTGTGGCTTAGAACATCTTGCTCTAGAGATGGGAAAAATTAGCTCTGCCCTTTTCTTATGGGTTCTCATGTGCTTCTATTATTGGGGTCCTCCATCCACAGTTTCCTTGAAGAAACTTAATAAAACTTCAGTTTGTTAGATTTTTGTAGAGATGCATTTAGTTGAACAGTATCATTTGTAAACCCACTAGGCCAGGCACAAGTAAACTGCAAAATGTAGAAAGTGAATGAATGAGCTGGGACACCATTACCACTTTGCGTCAGGTGGGGTCCCTTTACATCTTGCTTATTCCAGGGTCCCTTGGGTAGATTTTTGTAGTGACTGCCAGCCTCCGTGAGGGCACCACTGTCAACTAATTTATTAAAAATTAGGACAACAATTTCTTTTGAAAATATTATTAAAGCTTAACTTCTTGCCACCTCTAGATAAAAATATAAATAGCTCCCCGCCTTGGAAGCCATTGCTCAGACATGCTATGAAGGGGGTGGAAGACTGATAGTATTCATTAGTTCTTAAGGTGGGGTGAGTTGGGAACAGCAATTTTGATGAAATTAAGCTAAGAGAGTGGCAGCAGAAGTGAATGTTTTTTTCCTCTTTAGATTCTATCTCTTGGGACTTGAAGCTTTCCTGAGAGCACTCTCACCTCCCATTTGTTGGCTTCCTTGCCCCTGAGTGATGTCCACACCCCGGGAGGCTTAGGGGACAAGAACAAGAGGGTCATGACCAGACTTCATCGAAAGGCTCTTGTTAAAAGTTCTGCTCACAACCTCTCACGTCTCTTTCTAATCTGATCACTCAGTGAGAGAGTTTTGAAATACAAATCGGATTGTATCATCCTTTCATCGCCCCGTTCCCCCACCCCAAACTTTCAATGGCTTCTCTTCACTTGGGATAAATACCAAACTCCTCACTCATTCTAGAAAGTACTATGTGCCTGGACACTCTTGGCTTCTTCAGCCTTATCTCTTACCACATCTCTCCTCATTCTCTCCACCCCAGAAACACTGCCTATCATGTGTTCTTTGCTTTTTGTTACCAGGGGCAACTTCCCTGGACCTCAATATTCTCCAGATTCCCTGCCACCTTTTCCTCAGCCCCTGACATCTGAGTGGAGGCATCCCTTCCTCAGAGAGGCCTCCCTGTGTCCATGAGGATAAACTCCCAAGAAAGGACCCCTCAGGGCAGCTGACACCCCTCCTCACAGTTGCAATCTTACACTTATTTAGTTAATGTTTATTCTCACACATAAGATTTAGTCTCCATGAGGGCAGGGGCCATGTGTATATTGGTGTAACACAATAGCTCCATTACCTCCCATAATAGAGACTGGTATATTATAGCTGCTCAATAAATAGTAATTGTTTGTGGAAAGAAGATTGGCATTAGGACCAAGTGTTCTGCTTCTGCCTTCTCTAAATAACCCTATTCAGAACTCAGCCTAGCAGTAGACCGACAGACAGATGTTGCCATCCAAGGCATTCCCGCCCCACTGTAACACCCATTCATTCTATTCTTTTTCACACCATATTACAACTTGTAGGGGCACATATTTTCAGAAGAGAGCCAGAAAAGCTAGCATATAGGTCTCACTGCACCCCTGAATGCAAAAGTAACAACAGGCCCAACATGACAGTTGCCTTTCAATTCAATACGGACAGAGCCATGTTTCTGAGCTGGAATGCCATAAACCAGCACAGAGGTGTGCAGCACAAAATTGCTGTGAAAGGTTATACTCCACTTGGCCTGTCCTTAAAACTCTGTTTTAAATGGCTATTTGTTTGCCCAATCCCTCATGCAATAAATGCCCAGACAAGATTATTCTAGAAAAGGGTCAAAGAACATCAAGGGCTCC
This sequence comes from Lasiurus cinereus, assembly GCA_011751065.1. Taxonomy (NCBI): domain Eukaryota; kingdom Metazoa; phylum Chordata; class Mammalia; order Chiroptera; family Vespertilionidae; genus Lasiurus; species Lasiurus cinereus. The sequence goes on along the minus strand of JAAGEH010000088.1, from coordinate 3,980,940 downwards.
TCCTGACCAAGGGAAGCAGTGGGAACATTGATGAAAGGGCAGGGAAAGGCTAATGCCAGGCCATACTGCACCTCTTTCATAACTTTCAGAGTAAAGGAGAGGGATGATTGAATTGAGCCATGATGAAACATGGAAAGGAGGAAATCTGGCCCTGGGTTCAATGGATTTGAAACCACAGGTCACTAGGCTCTTGTATGCTTCATCTGATTTTGCATTTGAAATAATAATAATAAGAAACAAATAATAGTAACAATAGCTACAGTTTATTGAGGCCCCTTGAGAGCCTGGCACCATGCCCAATGTTTTCCATGCCATAGTTTATGTCATGCTCACGAAGACTCTGTGAGGTAGATATTTCTGGTGATCACCTTTTGAAGTTGGGGAAACTAGGCTCAGAGAAGTTAAGTAGCTTACCAGAGGTCATCAGAGTCAGTGGTCAAAGCCAGGTCCAATCTCATGATCATAACCACTTAGCTAAGCAGCCTCTGATCTTCAGGGTTAACAAGCTTTGAGCCTACAGTGAAAGCCCAGGCCCCTTTCCTTGGTCATTGAGCTGGTGGGAGGTGGTTTGGGAGGTTTGTTGGTTTTATAACCTGCACTATGTTGTACAACCATGTTCTAAATGTTTTCTGAGAAGAATTTTAAAAAAATAATGAGAATGAAAGACAGTAGAGACTCACTAAATACTTGATTTAGTGAATCATTGAATAATTAAGTGAACATGTTGAGGTGAGTAGTTAGAAAGGGTGGTAACTCAAGTTAAGGATAGAAACTCCAGCGCTCAATAGTTGAGTGCTGACCTATGAACCTCAGGATTCAATTCTCTGTCGGGGCACATGCCCAGGTTATAGGCTCAATCCCCAATCTGGGGTATGGAAGAGGCAGCTAATCAATGACTCTCTCATCAATATTTCTCTCTCTCTCTACACCTGTCCCTGCCTCTCTGAAATATATATATATATATATATATATATATATATATATATATATTTTTTTTTTTTTTAAAGAAACAAAAAAAAAAAAAAAAAAAAAATTTGTTCTCTACAGCGAGCTCACCAGGCCATTTTGTTAATCTTTCACTATCTGACCTGGCATTCCATTATTTTAAGATTTTACTGTACTTTCTTTGACAACATTGACTTGTACTATCAAAATCTCACTGGGATCAAGTCTAAAACATTAAAACGTGTGGATTTGGCAGAAAAAAATGGACTGTAGCAATTTGCTTTAAGAACATTTTGGCAAATAAATTTATTTTGAATACTTTAACGGAAGGAAATACATTTCTGCATTGTTAATATATGAAAGTATGGCAGGAACCAATAAAATATTAACAAAAGGGTGCACAGACATGATTTAGGTTTTCATCAGTTGGAAATCACTTCCATTGTCTAAATCTAGAATGGATAAAGTGTAATACCTCCTTGGGCACTGTGCAGCACAACGGAACTATTTGCAGAACTAATGCCTCCCTTTTCAGAGATTATTTTTATTATTAGGTTATAAAAGAAAGCTGTTAGCATGGAGGAGCCACCCACTGGACTCCAGCTGTGTTGGTAGTTCCTAGAATTAAGGATGGGAAGGATTCTCTAGACAACATTGTTTTGTTTGTTCATTTGGCAAATATCTGAATATCAGATATTTTCCTGGCTTCACACTAGATGTGCAGGAAGTGGTGGCGAAAGGGACCACACAGAGAGCTTCCTGTCTAGTCCCCAGGAGCTTTCAGTAGAGAGAGAGACCTGCTGTGCTTGTGGCAGGACAGGCGGTGGGACTCCTGGTCCAGAGGTTGGGTGTGCAAGGCTTCTGACACTCAAGAATATAGGAACTGGCTGAGTTGGGAGGGGCACAGGTTCCTGGAGACCAACTGGAGAGAGACCTAAGGACAGGAGTGTGATGAAAAACGTAACTAAGCATTTAAAGCCTCTGAGGAATTTGGTTTTAATCTAAAGTTTATCTGGGAGGCAAGTGTTCATTAAAAGGTTTCTTGCAAGCTCTGTGGCAGTCACAATTGCAGGCAACTTAGTAAAATTGGCATCAGTGGGGAGAACAGCCACCAGGCGTCCACACTGAATTCCTACTTGAGCTGGTAGAGGTCAGCCTAGGGTTGTGACTGCGGGGTGGGAAAAATTAGATGGGTTTGAAATTAAAATGAACAGGATTTGGTGCCAAATCCTCCTTTATAGATTTGGTATTGTCCCTTATTTCTTGGAAAGTTATAGGTCTATGTATGATCTTTGCACAGAGTCCAAATATTGCCAATTTTCTTGAGATGTTTTAGGGGAAGAACACAATGGTAGACAAAGGGCCTCTTTCTGTATGGTGGGAATCAAGGACTGGAGACTTATTAGCAAGGCTTAGAAGTGAACAAACTCTCATGAAAAACCCATAATATGCCAGATAATAAAATACGGTATTTTCTTGTACTCTCTCTCAGGTAATATTCTAGCTACTCTACTCAGAGAGGTAAGCATTATCACCCCCATTCCACAGGGAAATAAATGGAGATTTAGAGATTAAGGGAACTGTCCAAAGTGCATTCTTGATGTCACAGGGTGGAGCTCTGAATCCTGGGGCCTTATCACAGTTCTCAAAGAGAATGAGGATACAGTATCCCAAGAATTCAGAGCTAAGCTTCCAAAGATTGTACCATCACTTCATTCGTCCGCTTAGTCTCACAAAACCATCTGTCTTGAGCATCTACTTCAGGCAACTACAATGAGGAGCTGTGTACGTAGTTAACAGGAGCATAAACTCTGGTGCTCAGCTGCCTCAGATCAAAACCTGCCTCCTCTTCTTCAAGCTGCATGACAGTTGGTGAATAACTGAATTTATGTGTCTCATTTTCCCATCTGGAGCATGGGATGGTAACCCTCACACTGTCTCAGGGGATTGTTGTGGGATTAGATAGATTGTACATGAACAGACACTCTTAGAACAGTGCCTGGCACCTACGAGTCATGCTCCAAATGTGCACTCTTAGTATTTGGCAAAGAGGAAGCCCAAATTTCTGCTCTCATGGAACATACATCTGAAATTACATGTCAAATGATGATGACAAGGGTGATGAAAAGCGTGAAGTCTTGGGACGTGAGGCGTGGCGGCAGGGGATGCTGCCTGAGAGATGCCCGCCAGGGGAAACCTCTTTGATAAACTTGCTGTGATTATTCGGTGCCTCTGAGCAGTCCCCTCATTGCATTTGTGGGAAGCATTTTCCTCTTATTCTGCCCCAGCCTCTGCCCAGCCCAGTTTTATTTTCACCTGCATGTGATCAATCAACTCGAACTGCTGCTGTTACTAAACGCTGACCTTCTCTTGCAGGAAGGGGAGCTTCCAGATGACAACTGCTTTCACTGCCGAGGCTCGGGCAGTGCCACCTGCTCTCTGTGCCACGGCAGCAAGTTCTCCATGCTGGCCAACAGATTTAAGGAGTCCTATCGGGCCCTGCGATGCCCTGCCTGCAATGAGAATGGCCTGCAGCCCTGCCAGATTTGCAATCAATAGCCCATGGCTTTGAATGTCCGCTTTTATCCCATCCTCCCTCACGTTATTTCTAATAAACTGCCCCCACCCTCCCTCTCCCAGCAAGGAAGCCACAGTGGCTGCGCTCGCTTCCACCGCTGGCAAAACACAACAAACCTCAGTTACTTGATGACATTTCACAAGGCTAGTCACATCTCCCTGTGGGTCTAAGTGACAGAGGCATTTTCGAATTACAGTCGGCTTTGAAACTGGTTCTGAAATGATCCTTCCAGGAATGTATGCATGCATCTCCCTTGCCTTAGCTCAGTTTCCTCCTTGTGCTAGCGAACCAATAGAGGTCCCTTTCAGGCAGCAGGGTGAAGTCATTTTCTGGCTGGGAGTGATTTTGCAAACTTATGCAGCGAGAAGGGAATGAAAAAGGCAGGTTTCTGATGAACTGAATTCCTGTTGCTTAGAATGCATTTCAAAGAGTCATTGGTCAAATTGAAATTTTAATTAAGCAGAAGGAAGGGGTGCCCAATGTCCCAGTGCACTTAGCAGGCCACTGACAACAAAACCGAAGGTCCGGCAGGTCTGTGCTTTGTGCTGAAGATAGGCTGGCTGAGGAGGCATTTCTTTCAAAGCCCCCAGTCCCTCCTGTGAGTGGGGCTGGCTGATTCCCTGGCAGGTGACAGCGGTGCTCCTTAGGCCGAGATGAGACCAGACATGTCTGCGTGCCTCCAAACTACTGAGGATAGAAGCCAAGTGAAAGCTTTCTGTGATAAATTTGGTGCTTGAGTACTTGTGTATGATATCACTTCTTCCCTGAATTATTCCCCGATAAACCTATTTTAAGTGTAAGATGCAGCCACCAGCTCCTCATGGAAGAGACTGCATGTTTTCTAGGCATCTACAGAAAGCCAGGAAAAGAGAAAGCAACCAAGGCCGATTTTTAGGAATTATCTTTCTGCTGTCTGTGAATACACACACACAAAGGACAAATCTTTCCTCTTAAAGTTGGTATAAAATTAGAAACCGCTTTTGTTAATGGACTTTGTAACCCACTCCCCTTGAAATAACACTGCAAAACCTGTTATCTATTGAGATGCGTTGCTTTTCTATGATAATTATTTGGATTTTCATAACAATTTTTTTCAAGATTTGTTAGCCTGTGATACCCAGCTATTAAAACTCACCAGTGGAATCCAGAACTTTTCAGGCACTAGAAACACTTCTAATAAAAAGATTAAACTATTCTCCGAAGCCCTGGTCATTCCGCTTCTCCTCGCTTAGCCAGAGCAATAGAGCTGCTGCCGACTTTCTTTGCTTCTGCACTTAACTATTTCCTGACTGTTTTCTCACAGCTGTTGAGTCTTCCATCTTATCAGAGCATCAGAGGTAGGAATGATGTTTCGAGACCTGTTGTAAGTGTAGTCTTTTGCTTTGTGGTGGGAACATTGGACCACAGATGCTGTCTGAGCCCTGTCTACGGGACTGCAGGACGGTATTGCCAGGTGCTGGGTGTGGGGTGCTTCCCAGGCGGGCACTACCCCTTTGGCATCTCATGGGACGTACAGTTTCAGTGGCGTAGACAGGTACGTAAACATGTTATTACAATTTGGTGTGACAAGTTCTGCGTTAGGGGAATTTCAGGGAATGGTAGAAGCATGAAGAAGGGACACCAAATGGAGTGTAACAATGGAGTGTTACACCGAAGAGGTGTAACAATATTTCCTTCCCTTCCCACAGGCTTTTACTATTTTTCATCCCATAAAAAATGCATTTACAAATGATTACATTTATATATTCAGTCAATAAGTATTTATTGAGTACTGGGACTATATCAGTAGCAAAAAGCACCCCCAGGGAGCTTACCTTTTGGTGGGGGAAATACTAGTATTGACTATCATCTATCTATCATCTATCTATCAATCTAGCGAGAGAGGGACAACTAAAAATACATAATACAGAATAAAAATATATCTATATATGATAATGTGTTAGAAAAAGATAAATGCTGTGATGAAAACTAAAATAATAAAGAGGGCTGGGAATTAGGAGGGATTGCAATTTTAAGTCAGTTCTCAAGGAGGCGTCGTTGAGAAGGTATCCTTAAAACAAAGGCCTATAGGAGATGAGGGAGTGAATTGTGAAAGTATCTGGGGTATGATTACCCCAGGCACAGGCGAGAGCCAATGCTAGACCCTGAGCCAGGAGGGCCTGGCAGGTGTGATGAGCAGCAGAGAAGCTCATGTGGCTGGAGCGCAGTAAGATGGCAGGTGGCAGGGCACGGGGGCAGAAAGAAGATGCATATGTGTTGGGGTGAGGGTGTGCTTTCCTGGGAGGTCATTGTAAACTTAGGTTTGACTGTGAGTGAGGTGCTTCTCTGGATGGGGTCTTCTTCTGTCAACCCCACACCCCTTCTTCTGTACCTTCCTCCACCTCTGGGGCCAGAGACTTGCAAACTGCATTTCCCAGACTCCCCTGCTTGCTGACTTCCTGTTAGTTTCTGCCACTGAGAGGTACTGGCAGAATCAGAAGAGTCTTCATCTCCTTCCCGCTGCCCCACTCCCACACACACCCCCAATGAGAATGCTAGCAGCCTTGCCCACGTGACAGCTGCATGAGTGGCAGCACACAGCTGGGAACGCTGGCTCAGGCAGCTGGGTTCCAACAGCGGTCATTTCAGAGGCTCTGATGGCAGGTTCATGCCAGTATTTTCCCTTTTCTTCCAGCCTAAGGGGGGGAGTGGCTTCCTGCCGTTACTAATGTTTGTAATCAACTCCCTATAATAAATACTCCCTCTCTTTGAAATATTGGTTTCCAATAACTGGAGGGTCAGGATATGATCCACATTTTAACAAGCCATTCTGGCTGCTAGGGTGAGAGCAGACACTATGGGACAAAAGTGGAAGTGGGAGCCCAGCTTGGAAACCATTGCAAGGATCCTGGTGAAAACTTCGGGTGTCCTGGGCCAGTGCGGTGTCAGTAGGAGTAGTAAAAGTGGTCAGATTGTGGATACATTTTCAAGGAAGAGCCATAGGGTCTGCCTACTGCCCTTTGTACCCAGAAATATTGTTTCTGACTCCTGTATGCAAAACATATCCAAGTTCTTTGCCTACGAGTGAAGATTTGTTTGCACTGAAATATCCACTTCCTGACTGTGATCTTAAAAACATTGTCAGTGGTTTGGAAAGGATCGGGATACATTTAGGGTCGTGGTTGGCAAACTGCGGCTCACGAGCCACATGCAGCTCTTTGGCCCCTTGAGTGTGGTTCTTCCACAAAATACCACGGCCTAGGAGAGTCTATTTTGAAGAAGTGGCGTTAGAAGAAGTTTAAGTTTGAAAAATTTGGCTCTCCAAAGAAATTTCAATCGTTGTACTGTTGATATTTGGCTCTGCTGACTAATGAGTTTGCCGATCACTGGTTAGGGAAGGTTGGCCCACTGGCACTCGTCAGACTAAGAATTCCTTCAGAGCTAGGAACAAATATGAAGGTTAAATAATATAGTGATGCTGTGATTAAAATAATGCTACATCCTTTGAAAACTCAAATATTTTTAAATGAATACATGTTTTCAAAAGACACCTAATCACTTATTCATTGAGCCAATGTTCTCTGGATTTCTACTATGTTCCAGGCATTTGTGCTAGGTCTTCTGATGCACAGATGGAAACACACTTAGTAGTTATCACTAATGAGAGTATATTCTTGGGCCTCTAGTCAGCATAATATGAATTTGACCTTACAACGCGGGGAGGTCCCTGTTCCTCCCCTCTGCTTACTCCAGTGACAGGCAGTGCCTCTGCTTGGCCAGGTGGGCTGGGCCAGCAGTCCGTTGGGGCTCTATTGCATAATTCGTTTATTTGTTTTAACAAGTATGTAGCTGCTGCCCTGTGTGCAGGACACTGTTCTATGCACTCGACACTGACTAACTCCTTCAATCATCTGAACAGTCGAATTAATTCAGTGTATTGACCATCTTAGTCCCAGGGGTACATTGTTCCATTCCACCTCACACACCCCAGACTGTAAACATGCAGGCCCTTTCTGTGGTCCTCGATAACATCGTGCCTTATCAAGCCTTAGTGAAAACGACAAATTGCAGCACCTGCGGGAGATGCTTAGGTGGCTGGTATTATATGAAAGTAGTGAGACAACTTAGCAAGACTTCTTTTGCTGACTGTGCCGGCCACTTAGAACCATCCTGCTGGTTTCTGCTTTCTTTCCTACCTTCCCATCCCAGTCTACCCTCTCTTCTTCTCCACTCCCACCTGGGCTTAGCCTCAGGCCACTCTCTACTCCTTTATCCACTGAAAATCTGTGGGGCTAAAAGTTTCCTTCTACAGACCTCACCTTCTTGGAAGACACTGTGGTTTGAATGGCTGTCTCTTCCCCTCCCTGCCTGTCTAGGGGTGAGGAAGACAGAGTTCATACACCTTTGCTCCTAGAACAACTACTTTTTTTCCTGTTTTTTTATTTTGGCTTCCAGGTATGATCCCTTTGGAAGAGGGAGCTGCACATTCAAATTTTGAAATCCACATCAAGCATTAACGTTGTTACCCATAATTTCCCTTTCCAAGTTAAATGGACCAAAGCTATTAATTAAGCTTAGGTTTGTAGGAAAGAGGATGTTGTCCTTGCTCTGAGTCTTGCACAGGTGTGAAATGCTCTGCTAATATATTCATGGAGTTGTGTGCCAGTGACATTTATAAGGAACTTCTGTGGTTCACTAGAGCTTATTCTGAGTGGATTTTTATGATGAATTTGAAAGAAATGTTCACAGTTGTTTTTATCACCTGTCCTCATTAGTTGGATCTCCTCATTTTCTAATTAAACACAGTAATTATAGAGAGTTCTATATTCCTGCAATTATGTGTGAGAGAAATATAATTACTGCCTGGGTTAAAGAACATGTAAAACCCAGAGAAGAAAAGGCCTGGTCCCATAATACAATAGAATTTCCTTAGTGCTTAGGGGTAAGGGTCTGGGGAAAGGAGGTAGAAATGGGGCAGTTAAATCAGGCCTTGATAAAACTAGAGTCAATATTTATCTTTTTTAACACTATGAGATTCCTCTTTGTTCAGTCCCCTTAGTGTAACTTTTATCTAACTCCTAAATACTTCTCCTATTAATGATTATTTCTCAGAAGATTGGGGTCATAAACTTGCACTAATATGTGAATGGCTAATAGATTACTCACTGTGTTTGTTTAAGTTCAAAATGTTATATTTTTGAAGGCCTCCTGTGAGCCAGGCCAGGTGCAAGACACAAGGAGCCAGAAGATGAAACAGACGTCCTACCTTCTCTCAGGAACATGATAGTCTCACAGGGAACCAGAGATTTAAGTGAATATTTACAAAATAAAATGATGGCTGCCATAGGAAGAGAAGGGTGTGGTTAAATCTCCTTTAATTATTGGTCTCCTTATTCAGTTATAAGCTTCTAAAGGGCAGGAAGTGTGCCTAGTCTGTTATTGTATCCCCAGTATCTACCATGTGCCTCGTGCATAGGTGTTGGGGTATTTGACTCAAGAATTTGGTGATTTGGTGTTTGCAGAGACACGACATTTGGTCGCACACACAGAGCCCTCTGTATTATTGTCTTACGTGCTAGAGTCTGGGGCAAAGTTCCCAGGCAGACAGCTTCTAAATGGCTCTCAGTGACCCTCACCTCCTGGAATTCGCTCCTTGTGCCATCCCCTTCGTGTTTCTAACAAGAGGATAAACAAACATGGGCTAGGCTATCACCTCTGAGATCAGGTTATAAAAGGCTATGACGCTTTTGCTGGCCTTTCTCGCATGCTTAACCGATGACGCCAGCTGCCATGTTGTCAGCTGCCTTATGGAGAGGCCCACATGGCGAGGAACAGAGGGTGGCTGATGGCCAACCGCCAAGGAGAAGCTGAAGCCTTCAGTCCAGCAACCAGAGAGGAACTGAACCCGCCAGCAACTACACAAGTGAGCTGGAAGGGGCTCCTTTCCTAGTTGAGCTTGAGACTCAGCCACGGCTGACATCATAATTGCAGCCTGTGAGACACCTGCAGCCAGAACCACCCCTCTCAGCCCTCCCCGACCTGTCACTTGTGGGTTGGTAAACTGCGAGATAAGGCATGTTGTTTAAATTTGGGGGCTGTTTGTGACATGTAGATAGATAACTAACCCAGGTAAGACTACCTTCTGGCCAGGTCCTAATTACTAGATCCTTTTACATCCAGAGGGCTTTTCCCTGGAGAGGAGTACTCACAACCATTAGTTCTTTGTTTAATGCTCAATTTATGAAGCTCATGAATCAAATACCCCAAACTAAAAACCAATTTTTCTTGGGGCCTTTAAACATTGATCACAAATTTATTAAGCGTATCATTTAAACAACCTAAATGAAATGCCATTTATGTATTTAGAATGGCCGATCCTTTTAAACACTTCAAAAGTTTAATTCATAAACATATAGAAATTATAGAATATATTGCTATAGTTTCACTTCAATCTACCCTAAAACATCGGTATCTTAGATTTAATGCCTTTCTTATTTCTGTTCTTAATTTTGTTTTTTTTTATATCCTCAGGGTTTTCGTATTATTATTTTTATTCTTCTCCTTGTGTCACAAAATTATTAGCAGATCCTACAGAAAAGATTACCTTATCAAAGCAGCCTAGATTGCAGGACCTGGCTTATTGACTGATTAATTCTTGCTCAGAATTATTTGTTTCTCCCAAGGTGATTCCAGCCCAAACTACCTTTTTTTAAAAATTTTTTTATTTTATTGATTTTTTACAGAGAGGAAGGGAGAAGGATAGAAGGATGGAAAGATTGATGAAAGAAAGACATCGATCAGCCGCCTCCTGCACGCCCCCCGACTGGGGATGTGCCCACAACCAAGATTCATGCCCTTGACCGGAATCAAACCTGGGACCTCTCAGTCCCCAGGCTGATGCTCTATCCACTAAGCCAAACCAGTCTTGGCTTGAACTACCTTTATACAGTGAGCTTTTCTATAGTTAAATGATATTTGTAGAGTTAGTGAGACTATTTCAGACCTTATCTTATGCCAAGGGCTTAATTTTGCAACCTAATATCCACCTCTGAAATGGTTTTCTTAAATTATCACTTGGCCATTGTTATATAAACAATTATCCTGTCATAATCAAATATTGATTTCGTTTCTTAGCATTAAAAATTTACATCTTCCTTCTTAGCATTGAGATTTAGTCTCCTAGGAGTTGAGATGCTGAGTCTGTGTAATTTGTGTTCCTCTGTAGGTCATCTGGCTAATACATTTTATTGGCAAACACTGTGGAACCCTTTCTCTGGTTGGTTATTGTGGTGCCCACTCAACTGGTCTTTCCGGTTCTTAGCCTTTACTTTTGCTGGGACTACTGGGCTTACAGTATTCAATATTTATGCTCCTACTGTGGATAAATAAGGAGATAGAGCTAGGCATGTGATTGTGCTTTCATAATGTACAACATTAAGAGAAGAAATATCAAACGATCATAATTATTAAAATCAATAAAATATAAACATGGTTTATTATATTCATTGCTTTCTATTACAGTAACCTTTTGGGAGGACTTCATATTGAGTTTTCTATTTTAAATAATTTTGAATTTATGGTATTTCACAAGACTCAACTTGTCCTATAAGACAGGATAAAGATAATAGTGGTGAGGATGATGTTGATAGTGATTTTGATGCTCAAATTGTAGTTTCCACTTAAGAGCCATATCTTTTTTTTTTTAATGGTGAAAACTAACTGATAGTGTCTAGTGATACACATTGGAGTGATAAGACAAAAAAAAATATAAGGAAGTCATTATTATGAAAGGATATGCAGAAGGGAAAGGGAGTGAGATGGGAATGATGCTTATGGAAGGATCTCATGGGATGGGTGATAAAGTTCTATTTTTTTTTGACCTGGGCATATGTTTAATGTGTGTGTGTGTGTGTGTGTGTGCACGCATGCACATACTTTACTTTTATAATAACATTTTTATTTTAAAAATTGCTACCACATAGTCAGTAGAGGCCCTTTATGTTGACACCTTTATCTTTTATTACATTGCCCTCTGACATTATTGCAAATATTCTTGCTTTTTGGCAACAAAAGGATGTTAGAGAAATGTTCTAATTTTTTATTGCCCTAAATAATGGAATTAGCTATTTTCTAAGGGACTCTGATTCCTTTTAAAAAGAAATAATTCTGAAGACCAGGCTCTGGACTCAAGAACACATGAGGATAATGGTAAGCAAAAGTGCACTGATGTTGCTTGCTGGGTCAGAGCTGAAAACATGCTTGTTAAGATTATTATTTCACACTGATATTTCTAATTTAACTTACTATATTGCTACTCCATATTTATATAAGGTTTCTTTCATCAACTCCAGACCTTTCTCCTGAAATTGACAATCTTCTTGGTATGATGAAACTCCTGGATGGAGCTAAGATATGCCTTATGTCTTCTTTGGTACAGGAATTTTCAAAATTCTGTCATTCCCATAATTCATATTTTTTTGCATATTTGCCAACTCATAATTTTGTACCACTATTTTTATTTTTTTAAATTTCATGCCTATACTTTTTATTTATTTTCTTCTTTTACTTTTTGATAGATTTCATGGAGGAAGGGAGAGGGAGAGAGAGATAGAAACATCAATGATGAGAGATAATCATTGATTGGCTGCCTCCTACTGGATATCGAGCCAACAACCAGGGCATATGCCCTTGACCAGAATCAAACCTGGGACTCTTCAGTCCCCAGGCAAGGGCTATTATTGTTTTATTAATATTTTGTTTAATCTACATTATGTTGACCCCCTTTAAGAGGATTATATTCATATTAAGCAATATTTGTGGATCCATTGGGTTTAATTAACTGACCATATATATTTCCAGAATCCATTAAGATGGATGGATACATAGGTATTAGAATTTCAGTAACATCACTTTCCCTCACTCAAGTCTAGCACCACCTAAAAGACAGACAAGAATTAGAAAAACAGAGCTCAAAATATCAAGGTCATTACCAATAAGATCTGCACAGGGAGATGTTGCTCGGCGCTGGACAATTCGGGCTTCCTCAGTGTGGTCCCCAGCCTTGGACAGACAAACCCACCAGCAGGCCTTCCCCACAGTGTGGCTCCACTTTCCCCACAGCCGTGGATTGCTCAGAAGCTGTCCTGCCTGAAGGAAACAGTTTTAAAAGGATAAGGAGAGAAAGACTAAGCTACCATACTTAGTTTTTCTCCAAAACTTACCAATTGGGTAGGAGTGGGTATGGGAGTTGAGAATGGCCGGGAACATTAAGCTAATGGATATTTCTGTACATAAAACACAAAGTCAGGGGAAATAACTACTTAAAATACATGTTTGTCCATGTCTCAAGGCAAAGTGTCTAAGTATACCTCTTGGGAAATCCTGCTGAAGTGAACAATGTTATGATACATTGCCCGTGACGTTCACCTGTCCAATGTTGCTTGGATACCTTTCTGCATCTTTTTATTTGGAAGAACAGATTTTATGTAAGAGAGTCTGTCTGAATCCAAATCAGAGTGAGTCATGTTGATAATGTTCCATATATACTACTTGGCCATTTTTTCAGATGCTTGTGTTAAAGTAAACTTCTCGCTGCAAAATTATAATATAAAAAAATTATTTACAGCCCTTTTTGTGCCACTGGGTGTTATTTAACCCTGGCCATTATTTAGGGCTATTTCTATTACAAGGACAGAAAGTGATAATTCAAATGGTGGCTATAAGTTAGTTTGGGCTAAGTTATGCTGTAATAAAGAACAATTCCAAAATATTAGTGCTTTCATTTCTCCATCTCTGTCGGTCCTGTAACCGTGGGTAATAACAGGCCCTCCATTACCATAGGCCTAGCATGTGGTAATGGCTCCTGAAAAATATGTATTGAAAGAAGTTACAGAAAATATTGCCATCTCTGCTTCCCATGATGCTCAGTTAGGGTCTGAGGTTGGCACAGTCTTTACTATTTGGAATGTATTTGATTGCCATGGCAGGAAAGGAAAACATGGTGGGTTGTGTACAGGCTCTTAAAGACTTCTGCCCAGAAGTGACATGCATTAAGCCTGCTCACATTTTATTGATCACATCTGTCTCAGGTCTAACTTAAAGGAGTGAGGAAGTGCAGCCCTACCATATGTCTAGGAGGAGCAGAACCAGGAAAAAAATAAAAAAAATAAAGACTAACACTAATGGCTACCACCCGCACTGAATTTAGCCAGAAAGGAATGTTCTGTGACTCCTAGTTCATGGATACAGTCAGGTGCAGCTTAGATTAGAGCTCCAATGATGTCAAGGAGATCCATTCCTTGATATAGTTATCTCTCAGTTATAGGTCATCCCCCTCCTTTAATTTCAAGGTCATAGCTTCACAACACTTAGTGCAGTGAATAAGCTAGCATAAACCAAAGCCCCTAGATAAAGCCTTGCTGCTGTGACTGTCCTAACAGATGTTATGTGCTCATCTCTGACCCCGCTAAAGGCACTGCTGGCCAGGGAGGTAGGATACATTGATTGGCTTAGCCTAGGTCTTGGCCTCAGCTTAGCAGTGAGGGATGGCAGGAATGTCTTCAGAGTTCACTGCAGAGATGTTTGGGGAGGATGTGTAGATACTCTCCCGAAGGCTTGGGCTGTGGTTATAGAAGAATGGTAATTGATGCTGGGTAAGAAAAAAAAACAAAAAAATATCTACTGCTCTTTTCTTTCAGGTCTCATGTTTGATGTTCCTTCCTTAGAAGGGCTTCCTTTGACACATACACAAACTGAATTAGACACTTCTTTTATCATCTCTAAGCAGTCCCTCTCCTTTTCTTTCAAGGCAAAATATTAATTTTGTATTCATCTGTGTGCTTCTTTGGTTAATCACCTTTTCCCTCACAAGAAGGTGAGTTCCTTGAGGGCAGTAACTATATCTGTTTTGTTTATTGATATTACCTTAGTACCTAGAAACTGCCTAGCATGTGGTGGGCTCTCCCCAAAAAATTATTGAAAGAAGTTACAGCAAATACTACACTTGGGATATTTAATGATTTTCAGATAAAGATATGGGGCAGATTTTTTTTTGTTTTTGTTTTTGGCTTAAAGATATATAGCCTGGCATGTCTAGGTTAACCTTTAATAGTAAGACAGTACTGATAACAGATTGGACTAATAGCAGGCTTTATCAAATGCTTCTGTAATAATCTTTACACTGCAGAAAAATGGAAAAAACAAACAAGTTTCCAAGAACCTATAAATCAACAGAGTATATTGAAGTGTTAGTGGAAAAAAAAACAACTAAGCAAATCTATATTATTCACCCACTCATCCTGTCTAGACAAAGTACAGTTCTGTTATGAACTGGCTTAGCTAAGTCCTACTGGTTGAAGCATGGAGACTTGGTTTTAGTTTCTTTTGTCATTACTTATTTACTGAGAATTTTCATCTTACTAGTATATTGGCAAACATCTTTATACCTATTTGAGCAAACATATGGTGCCTCAGCTTCTCCCTCTATAAACCATGGATTAATAACAGGACCTGGTGATTATGGGGAGGCTTAAACAAGTCAACACATGCAAATTATTCAACATACTCACACAAGGAATAGTGCCTGGCACATATTAAGTGCCCAAGAAATGTTACCTATTATTATGAGGGGCTTGTATTAGTGCCTTGTTTCCTTTATTCTTTCATCAGAGAGCTTCTTTATACATTATCTTATCTGAATGTATGAGAGATTCAGCATTTAGTGTTTGTGGGGTGCCAGAGACACAAAGAAATATTAAACCCAATTTCTAAGAAATTTGTAATCTTGTTCCAGCAGAGTATTTCATCCTGTGACTTGATTTTAGAGATTGCCTTTCAGGGGAGCTAAATTTAGACTGTTAGCTCTTTTCCAGTCAGGATTCTCTAGCTTGAAAGGACAGAATCCAACTCAAACTGATCTGAACTACAAAGTGGGTTTGTTAGCTCATGTATGGGGCAATGAAAATTGTGTGGTATTTGGGGGTGGTTGGTCAGTGTCCCCATAGTGTTCACGGAAGGCCCAGATTTTCTCATCTGTTGGCTCCTGTCTTCACAGGGATGGTGTCAAACTAAGGTTGCCTACCCACAGGATGTCTGCTAGCTGGATGTAGAGACGCTTCCTTGTTCAAAAGCAGGCGAGGAGGAGCTAATTAACAGGAAACCTCTTAATGTCCAGACTAGGGTCAGATACCCATTCTATTGCCAGTCACTGGCAAAGAAGACCACTCCTAGATCAATAAGGCCCACCTCTGAAGCCGGGAGTGGGGAAAATAGCTAACAATTCCCAGTCTACTGAAAGGGGACCCACATCCTTTCTTTCTGTTCTAATACATTTTGTGCCAGGTGCCAAGAAAATGTTTCATACATACTAATGGAAAGAATGGATAGTAAATAGACCAAAAAAAAATTGTTTATTCACCTTACTTAAGCTTCCAGAGTCCTACAAATGCTTGTCCCAGGAACTAGCACAACCAGTTTTTAAATTGTTTAATAGTTTTCTCTCTTGGTAACATGACCATGGACTCCCTCCAGTCCCAGGAATGCTAGAGGGAAGGTCTGGATTGGCCCTTTCTGCTGGAGTCCCATCGCTGAGTAATTATAAGCTGTGATATTTGTCCATTCATTCCCAGGTCTTGGGGCATCTTTTGGCTGGGTGTGTCATATTTTGTGGCAGATGAGTCCGTCTTTTAAGATTTGTGCCCACAGAAATTGGAATTTAAGCTTCCTCTTTATTCCAACTCTGAGGTTAGGGAAGCAGCTGTTGATGGACTAATTAGCATTTTGGGAGGACTAAAGATGATCTTCCCATCCTTTGTTAAATTGGTTAAGCCAGGGAGAGTCTGAGAGCATCACTGGACTTTTTTTTTTCATGTAGAAACTAGACTAGCCTAGTCACTATATATAGCACAATGATAGTAATAACTATTACAAAAATCAAGTCTGTTATGCCTGGTCTCATGTAAGGATAATGTTAGGATGCATGTGACATAGATATATTTGTTATGTCCCTCAAATTAACCATTTGACTTTCATGTTCAGCATCTGTTTTAGCTCATCTCTAACTAAGGGAGCGTTGATGTCTTAGACTTGAGGTAACCAAGTGCACACGACCACTGCATAATATTATCACTTGAGCAATTGGGAAGCTAAAGCAAAACTAGGAACCTCTTTTTTTTTTTAAAAAAATATATTTTATTGATTTTTTACAGAGAGGAAGGGAGAGGGATAGAGCGTTAGAAACATCGATGGGAGAGAACCATTCATCAGCTGTATCCTGCACACCCCCTACTGGAGATGTGCCGGCAACCAAGGTAAATGCCCTTGACCAGAATCGAACCTGAGACCCTTCAGTCTGCAGGCCAATGCTCTATCCACTGAGCCAAACTGGTTAGGGCTGCCTTTCAAGTTGGATCCTAACATTTAGGAACCTCTTTATACCTTTTCATGTCATTACCATCCCACTTAGAAATTCTCTTATTGGTAAGATCATCCTGCTTCGTGAGCAAAGATAGAAATCAGAGAGTTGCTTGATGACCCTAGGTTAATCTTGATGTGACCATTTTGGGAAAACAATATTTTTTTTTTCCCAAGGAGGAAAGAATTATTCAAAGTTCTACATTACTTAATGGGGGTAATTTCTCCAGTATCTGTGTTTACCTCTTGAATTTTATTTTCTCCTGCTTTCATAAGTCATCAGTACCTCTTTTGATGGGCTTATTCTTTCTGTAGACACACAGGTGGCTTTAATCTGGATACTCCTATGTATTCTGCCTTCAAATCATTCCAGTTTTCTTCCAGTGACTATGTACCTGTTAGTTTATACCTTTGCAGTTAAAATTTTGTAGAGACTGGACTTTATTGTCTTTGGAAGCTGTGGATAATCATGGTAATGGATGTGGTAGTGCTCCACCCATATTCCCTCTTCAGGGCCTGTGCTCCCTGTGGCAAAAGTTACTGCGAGTGTCCTCCACTATAAGGGAATTGTCTCACCCAATCCCCTAATCTTGATGGGAACTACTCAGCACCAGAGCTTTCTAGAATTAGCTGGGCTCAACTGGGACCAAATTTTGTGACAGACAGATGATCTCTTTGCCCAATCCTGCATTCTTCATTTCCTTATGGCTATATTTCCCTAAATCAACTCCAGTTCTGTACATAACTTCGTGTCTCAAAGTCTGTTTCTGGGGAATTTAATCTAAAAGAAATGCCACTTCTTCAGATTGTTGCTAAGATTGAATACATGAAGCTCTTTGGAGAGAAATCCCTTTGGAGTTGGGAATGAACTTAATATTTGATGGCTATCATTATTCTTGGGTGGTATGCCACTGACTGAAAGGTACTCCTTTCTGTCCGATCTCATCAATTAGAGTGCCCTTTGGAAAAAAAAATGTAATAACTAGTTCAAGGCAAAGTTATATTGTTATTTGTGCTGCAACTTACCCTTCCTTTGCCCTTGTGCCTTCATAGTTGCTTCCTTCCCTGTCCCTTCTCTTCCCCTTGCTGCCCTTGGACACATTCCAACCCTCTATTATCTTTCTGCTCCCACTTTATTCCCCTAGAAAAATAATGTGGGATGGGGAAAGACTTGGCAAACTTATTCACATTGAGGCTGAATATGATACCTTTTACCTTTCTAAGTTACATGTCATTTGAAATTCTCTCTGTGTGCCTTTGGTTTCATTATCATTAGTCTTTGTACTATGGCCACAATTGCCCCTCACTCATTTCTGGTCTTCAGTCTGGTAAAATTGGTCTTTCCAGATAGGACATATCTTAAATAGATTATTTTAAAATGCACCATTAATTGCTACTGCTATTACAAAGAAAATTTTCCCTTTTATACTAATATTGTGAGTTGAATTGGCCTTAGATGATGCAAACAAAATGAAAAATAAAATTTTGTTTGCCAAGCAAACAAAATGAAAAATAAAATTCTTTCTAAGCAATCAAGGTAATAAAATTCTTTCTAAGCAATCAAGGTAAAAAGAGAAAAAACAGAGAGTTAAAAATATAAATGTGAAAGGCAACTCAAATTTCAAAGGTCTCAGGAGCAGGGTTGATTGGAAATGGAAAAAAGACCCGGCAATAAATGTTTTTTTTTTTCTTTTTCCTCTGGCACATGAACTCATAACAGCTAAATTTTTCTTCCACATCATATTAGGTAGGAGTCTCAGTAAGAAGTAATAAAAAACTCAACTCAAGTTAAGCACAAACGGGGAATTAATGGAAGGACCTGTAGGAGCTCAGCAAATTCAAGAAGGAGATACAGGAAGTAGGGCAACTTGTGAGATTCAGAGACCAGAACTGGGTGCGTGTTAATTCAGTATGATTGGGCACAGAGACAACCTTTTAAATGCAACACATTTCCACCTTCAGAGTGCCCTGATGTCCTTGGAATGAGAAAGTGGCATTTGTCCTTACAAAAGTTGCTTAGCCAACCAGCCCAAGCAGAGCCGACAGGTGCTAGGTCCTTTAATATTGCAGGACACAACCTTGGCATTTTGTGGCCAGTTAATTAGGAGTTGGCTAGCAGCTTCCCATTCTGGAAGAAATCAGTGGTGACAGTGGAGTAGGGGCACAAGGCCCAGCTTGGCAGGGGGCTTCTGTTTCACATTCAGTGTTTAACAGAAGGGACCCCTTAAACTCATGCGAGTGAATTCTCTTTCCTGTCTGAGCCTGTGCAGTCTCCTCAGAAAGACTACCTGCTTCTACTCTCCCCCTCCCCACCATAAGGAGGAGTTGGTGATATAGTAGAAATGCTTTATACAGACATTTAACATGTAATGGCTTTGGCCCTTAAATCTCCACCCCTCTCTTCATTCAGTATTTCAAAGAAATACTGCCCATAGGTTTAGCAAGGTGGGGTTTAAGAATTAATTACAGCTATGTGCCCATAACAACATTTCTGTCAACAATGGACCGCATTTACAGTGGTGGTCCCATAGATTATAATGGAGCTGAAAAATTCTCATTGCCTAGTGATTCTTAGCTATCATAACATCTTAGCACAACACATTACTCACTCGTTTGTGGTGATGCTAGTGTAAACAAATCTATTATACTGCCAGTCCTATAAAAGCATAACATGCAATTATGTACAGCACATAATATTTGACAATGATAATAATTGACTGTTACTGGTTTGTGTATTGACTATACTTCTTTTTTAAATAACAGTCCATTTAAAAAAATATATTTTATTGATTTTTTACAGAAAGGAAAGGAGAGGGATAGAGTTAGAAACATTGATGAGACAGAAATATCAATCAGCTGCCTCCTGCACACCCCCTACTGGGGATGTGCCCACAACCAAGGTACATGCCCTTGACCAGAATCAAACCTGGGACCCTTCAGTCTGTAAGCCAATGCTCTGTCCACTGAGCCAAACTCGTTAGGGCTTAACTATACTTTTTATTCTTATTTTAGAATGTATTCTTTCTAGTTATATAAGTTTGCTGTAAAACAGTATATTGTGTAATTCTGATAGTAGTCTTGTGCATCTCATGTTTACCACGTCTCTGATTGCATCATTTTTTTCTGTACTTGATTTTAATCTCGTGTTGTGTTGTACTGGCTGCAGCCTGAGGACAAGAGGCTATGCCATATAGTCCAGGTATGTAGTAGCTTATTCCCTCTAGGGTTGTGTACGTGAACTCTACAATGTTTGCACAACAAAATTGCTTCAGGATGCATTTCTGAGAACATGTCCCTGTCTTCTAGCGATGTATGACCTTATTGGATTTAGCAATTTAGCAGTTGGTGACGCTGACAACAGTTGTTTCAGTGGAGTGGCAGGGGCCCAAACCTCATGAGCTCGAGAGGTTATAGGCAACTTTTCTGAGGTGCAGAAATGGGGCAGAGAACTGGTATAGAGCTGGAGAAGATTGGCGGTTAAGAGTGGATGTTTTTAAGATGGAAGAAATCATGGTATACTTGTGTGCTGTTTGGAATGATCCAATAGAGGCAAAACTGATGATGCAGGGCAGAGGGGGAGATATTACTGGAAAGATATCCTTGAATAAGGAAGAGGACAAGGAACTTCCACTGATGCCATGTTGCTATGCAGGGAAGAAAAAAAATTCTCTGGTCCCTCATAGGGTTCCTGGTTGGGGTCTGAACATTAAACTGACAAAGACATATAAACAGGAGAAAAGCATGCTCATTTACTTACCATAAGTTTTACATGACAGGGAGCCTTGATAAA
The DNA here is from genome assembly GCA_011751065.1 of Lasiurus cinereus. NCBI lineage: Eukaryota > Metazoa > Chordata > Mammalia > Chiroptera > Vespertilionidae > Lasiurus > Lasiurus cinereus. Next base: position 3,960,238 of record JAAGEH010000088.1, on the reverse strand, counting down.
GAAATAAAGACGTGTAAAAATGGCGTTTTTATGCTAGATTTGATGAAAAATGGACTGCCGTGTAGCAATCTGATGGAACAGAGAAGATGAGGGAAATGTGGCAAGGCCCATTGGTTCAAATTCTTCCCATAAACCCTGCATCCTGGAGACAAGTATGCTCCTTTCCTCCAGGTATAGAGAGGGCACTCCTCACACCCCAGATCCATGAGCGGCTTCAGGGGCAAGGGAAGGTCAGTGAGAACTTTCTGTTGCTGCTCTTTTCTCAAACTCCTTCAGCTTAAAATACTCAATATGCCAAGAAGCCATGTTTTTGGGCTACTGTGTTCTGAACCCTGTCAGCTGGTTAAGTACAGCTATTACTAAATTTTATAAATTTGTAATTTATAAACTATATTTTTAAAGGTAATAGGTATTTCCTAATGATGTCACTACATTTACCGTCATCTGTGTTCTTGTGGATCTGTCTGTTGTCTGTGCATGGTGGAAATGTCACACAATGGTGCACTCCTGGGCTCATTTTCCCAATGCCACATTTAGTGGTAGTCTGAAATTGGCCACAGTGGGAGCATTCGCACCACAGAAGTCATAAGCATTAGAACCCGGGGCTTGAGAGCTGTTTGTGAACCACTTGACACCTCGTTGCTAGATTCAGTGGACAAGTGGAGAGACTGGCCCTCAGTTCAGTGCCCATAGTTCATCCACAAGACCAGGAGAGAAGGCCGGGCATTTGGCAGGTGGGTGGGTAGATGCAGAAGAGAGAGGTTTCCTATTTCCTAAGTGAAAAGGGAAGCCAGGTAACCACCCCAGAATAAGGTTGGGAGGGAAGTGGTGGAGGTTAGAGTGGGAGGAGTGTGGCACACTAAATAGGTTAGAGAAATGTAGTGTTTTGATCTGGCATCATTAAAGACCCCTTGAGGTTAGTCGTTATGAATTCAAAAGAAGCCCGCTAGTCCTGGCTGGAGTGGCTAAGTGGTTAGAGCATCACACCCTGCACACCCTAGGGTCTCCAGTAAGTTTCCGTCAAGATTGCATACCCCATCCCTGGTCGCCCCTGGTGGTGGTGGAGTGCTGGAGGCAACTAGTTGATGTGTCTCTCTCACCTCTCTCTATCTTTCTCTCTCCTCTCCCCTTCTCCTTCCCTCCTGTGCACTCTCTCTGAAAAGCAATGGCAACAAAATACTCTGGTGAGGATTAACAAAACAAAACAGAGGCCTGAGAGCAGTGGACGCGTATCTCCCTTGTTCAGCAGCTTGGATGAAGCAGCGAGTGACGGGACAGATGGTTTTATCCAAGGCGAGGCTTCTGCGACCAGTGTGACCCTGTGTCAGGGGCAAGTGAGATGATAACATTATGAATGTAAAAGCCATTGCCTCGCACACCTTCCTTCTGCATTCTAGCTCACATCATTTGCCACCTACCGCTCCTGCCGCTTTAACCCATCATCCTGTTTATTTCCCCTTTTGGTTACTTGGTTAAGAAGTCACCGGGCTTACCACTCCTCCTGACTGTGCTTTATTCACCGCGGGATCCAGTGCCACCACAGGGCTTGGTGCACAGTAGGTGTTCAGGACCTAGTATGGGAAGGAACTTATTGAGCGCATGATCACTTGCTCCTTCTCCTCCACTGTGCACAGCCCCAGGGGACGCACAGGAAACATTCTTTCTCTAACTCCGTGCTGTTTTCTCCGCGGTGTCTAAGACGCAGGGGAATTTTTGGAGCCAGCCACTCAAGCCCAGACCCAAAGTCCAGACCCAAAGTCCAGCCCGGGCGGCAGCTGGCGGGCCCTGTCTCCCCGGACTAACAAGCAGGGTCCCATTACAGCTCCTGGGCGCGGAGCGTGGCTGTTTACCGCGCTCACGCCTTTTTCAGGGCCGCCGTCAGCAGTTTACAGCTCACTCCGTGGCTCCCGACCAAGGGATGACACGAAGGCACAAACCGGTCCCCACGTCCCGGGCTCCGAGGCCCGGCGGGCAGCTCGGGGCCTGGGAAGTGCGGTCCGCAGGCGCCGCGGGGGAAGGGGGGGGTCCCGGCCGCTCCCAGCGCCTCCGAGCGGCGGCTGCGGGCCCGACCCAGGGCGCAGGGTGCGCCTCGCCGGCTCCTCCGCGGACCCGGGACGTGGGCGGAAGGGGGCGGGGACGCGACGGCTTGTCTGTTTCTCCGACGCGGACAATAAAGTTTCCGAGTTTGAAAGAGGAGGAAAGGAACCCGCGCCCCCTGGGCCGCCCTCGTGCGGTGGCCTGCAGCGCGGGTGCAGCGCGGCCGGCCCGGCGCGCGCGGAGGCGTGGCGGGCGCGGGGCCGCGCGGGGATGGGGGTCACGGTGGAGGTGCACCAGGTGTACAAGTACCCCTTCGAGCAGGTGGTCGCCAGCTTCCTCCGAAAGGTACCCGCCGGGCTCCGGGCTGGGGCGCCGGTCCTCGCGCGCCTTCTCTGGCCGCCAGCTGCCTGCGCCCTGCCGCCCGCTTCTGCCGCTGTCCCTCTCCCCCGCCGCGTCCCCCTCGCCCCGGCCTCTCCTCTCCCCTCTCGTCCTCTTGGTCGCCCTGGTCCCCTCTTGTTCCCCCCTTCGCTCCCCACAGGAGAGCCCGCACCCAGCGTCTCCCCCTCCCCCAGCTGCGGTGCGCCTCCGGGCTGAGCTGGGCGAGGGGGAGGGTGGAGGTTTCCTCGAAGGCTCCCCCCTCCGGCCGCCGCCGGGCTCCGTGTGCGGCCTCACGTTCGCTCTGCTCCCGCTGCGGGGGCGGAGGCTTCAGGGGAGGAGTTCCAGGAAACCCAAGTTCTGGGGCCACGCGGAGGGGGTGTGTGACTTGCTGTTGTCTTTCCAGGACCCCTTAAAAGTAGGGGGGTGGGGGAGGGGTTTCCGCGGAAGCCATCATCTTAGCTCTCTCCGCATTCTTTCTGTCGCCTGCCCCCGGCTTCTCTTGCAGTAAGCCGCTGTGGGACCTGGGGCCGGTGGCTTACCCTAGCCTGTGCCTTAGTTTCCCGTCATCTGTGCAATGGGGAAAACAACAGTTTCAGCTCCCTTACCCTTGGTTGTGAGGAATCAGGTGAGGTGATTCTTGTCAAGTGCTCATCCCAGGGACCGGTGCCTCTCAACATGTTGCTGCTGTTTGTGCCACTATAACCGCGCACCCAGCCTCAGTACGCAGCGGCCCCCTTTGTCCCCGAGGGCTCCTCCGAGGACGACCGGGCTTCCTCGAAATAGGGTGGTGGGAAATTTCTTTGCAAAAATCACAAGCACGCAGGCCTGGAGGTGGGGCCCTGGACTCTAGTCTGGCTTTACCTTTAGTTAGGTCACTTGATGACCTTGTTCAAAGGTCATCTTCTCTGCAAGCCTCATTGTATCTGCGTCTGAACTGAGCGCTGTACCAGAGATCGTTCAGGTTTCCCCTCAGCTTTTCGCATCCCGAAGCAAGATTTCACCCATGTGCAGCAGCCACCAGGCAGTGCGCTCCATCTGCTACTTGGAAGCAAAACTGAGGGAGATGCTGGGAGAGGAAGGTGGTCATTTTTTTTTTTAGTGATAAGACCTTGACTTTTATTAGAGGAGATTATGAAGGTGGAGGCCCAGGTCACAAAGGAGTGAGTAGGATGCTGGTGAACATGATGTCACCGTGGAGGCCTGTTTGGGGAGGTGGGGGGAGGGAGATGCCAGCTTGTTCATGGCACCTACTAGGTGCTCAGTAAAAAAGTCTGAGGAATGCTCAGTGAAGCCGGAATTAGTGCTCTGATGTAGTCTTTGCCATAGGCCAGGCTTCTGGGTCCAAAAGAGAAGTAGCGAACACCCATTTTTTTGGTGTTAGGATTGGCACTTTGGAGGGGGGATTTTCTCATGCCACTGCTCCTTGGAAAGCTCTTCTGGATTGTCCTCATCAGGAGGTGATCTCTGTCGTGTCAGAACTGGAGGGGCACTTTGACCATCTTCCTCAGTGTTCGATAGTTACTTCTGCACCTTTTACCCTCATTAGACTATAAGCTTCGACAGTGCGTACTCGTGAAGAAGCACATAGCACAATGCCGAGCTCTCATTTAAAGTACTTGGTGCGTGTCAAGATTCTGGGCTAAATGTTTTTTTTCCTCTCTCCATTTCATTGAAACGTGTTTAGAAATTCTGTGTGCTAGGCTCTGTGGAGCTGATGGCTTCTCATGGGCCAGAGTGACATTAATAAATGATCAACAAAACGAACACAGTTTCAATTCATGATGCGTATTTGTACAGGGAGGGTTCGTGGAGGCCTGCTGAATCCTGGTGGCTATTAGGAAAGGCTTCCTAGAAGGAGTGGCATTTGTGAAATCGTGGCTGAAGCAAGAATAGGAATTTCCCAGGCCAGAAGGGAGAGGGGAGGACGTGTTTTCATGCAGCATCACGGTTACTTCTCTCAGCAGCTTCAGGAAGTAATTAGGATTGACTTCCATTTCACAGTCTGGAAAAATTGTGGTTTGGAGAAGTTTAAGCACCTTTTCCAAGTTTCCAGAGCTAGCAGGTCAGGGAGCCAGGATCTCAACATTTCTGAATCTAAAACCCACAACCCTGGTCACCAGCCTGTGCTGCTTGTCCCCAGTGAGAACAGAGATAATTGTAGTCATCCCTCAGTATCCTTTGGGATTGGTTTCAGGACCCTCCCCGCTGCTCAGATACCAACAAATCCAAGGATATTCAAGCCTCATACATAAAATGGTATATAGCATTTGTCCATAACCAGTGTTTGCATATAGGCTACAGTAGGGTGTGCCTGTACATAACTTCCTTTGTGTGGATTCAACGCAGTGCTCATTGCATGGCAAATTCAAGTTTTGCTTATTGGAACGTCTTAGGCTCCCCTCCCCCCAACTACTTTCAATCCATCGTTGATTGTTGGTTGGATACAGAGAACTGATGGTACTGAGGGAGTAAAATGTTTCCGAATCCACTCTGCTTTGCTCTGTATCTCAGTTTCCTTTTGTCGACAGTCTTCTCTGAGGGTTTACTCATCTGGGTGGATCTTTGGTGCCCGCTGTAAGGGTATGGCTTTGCTGTGTGGTAGGGTGAGAAATACAGTGTTTCAGTTCCCTGCTGCAGTGTAACAAATCACTCCTGTTATTTAGAGGCTTAAACCAATGACGGGATTCTCACAATGCTGTGGTTGACTGGGCTCAGCTGAGAGGTTTTTGTGTGCCACGTGTCGTAAGTGGAGGTCACCTATAATCTGCATTCAGTTAGGACCTAGAGGAATTCTTATAAAATACGTAGCAAACTGCCTGGCACATAGTAAATGAAGACTGAGGAGGACATTTTGGAAGGTAGGGGCAGGGAAAGAGAAGGAGAACATTTGCAGAAAAGGCCTAGTGATGGGACAGTGTCAACAATACGGACTACACGACACTTCCATTGTTTCTATTCAAAAACAATCTTCACAGATTCCTGAGAGGGGCTATGTGACTATTTCCGAGACGTTGGTAAATCCAATGGCTGTGAGAATCTTCATCTTATATTAGTTAAAGCTATTGGCAGTGGTGGGAATGACACCAGATGTTAGACCTGTGGCGTGATACTGGACCTTGGTTTGGCAACCTTGGTACTTGAGTTCTGGCTAGGAAAGAATTCACAGCCAAGACTCACACCATAAGGGTAAGTTTATTAAGAAAGTCACAGAGGTAGAAGACATGAGTAGTGGAAGAAATGGGCTCAGGAAACAGGTTACAGAGGCAAAAGAAGGGGCTCTTGGGTCTTAGGAGAGAGAAGGGTAAAGGTAATGTTGCTGAGGGCCTGGGGGCAGAGGAGGAGGATGGGAAGGGGAAAGGTCCTCTGTCCTAAGGGGTTTTAAGGGTCGGATTTTAGGGGAGGTCTCAGGAGAGGATCTTAATAGCAGCTTTCGAGGTGTGTCCTTTTAGGGTTGTGGTCTCGCTGATTGGTTGGCGCCAGGCAGGGATCATTAGTCAGTGCTGCTGGTCCTGAGGTCAGCTGTGGTGTGCTGGTCTGGTTTTGCTGCTTTTCTGGGTATAGAGTTAACAGAAGGGACCCCTTAAACTCATGCGAGTTTATGGATCCTAAACACAACTAAAGCCTAGATGTCTGATGCAGGTCAGAATCTCATTGTCCTGGGGCTTAAGGCTTAAGGGCTGTTCTCTGGCCCCCTTGTTCATCCCTCCTCTAAGGACATCTAACCCTCATGACTAGCGACATGTCAGAGGAGGAAAGATCAGGGGAAGGTCTGAACCTCATGACCAGCGTAGGAAAAGTCAGGAGGTCTAACCCACATGACCAGCAATATCCTAAAAAGGAAAGATTACGGGGGTGGGAGTGAGGTGTGGGGGAGAGATCCTTGTTTTCTGCCCTGGTGACCTTCTGTTCCTGATCCTTGCTCTCTGCTCATGTCTGTCCAACTGCCTACCACCGAGCCATGAACCGGAAGTTAGTAGATCTGGACTCAGTCATTGTGTTGCCCATGTTAAAAGCAGTTTTCAGGTGGCTTTGGGAAACAGTTCCACCAGCCTATGGGTGTGCCCTTATGCAAATTTTAGAAAGAGGCATCACCTAGGGGTTTTATTCCACCAATTTCATAGTAATCAGGGCCAGAAGAAAATAAAGGGTCTGTTTATGCAAATTACAAAAAAGTGCAGCCCTGGTACAGGGAGCTACATGCAGCCATCTAAAGGTGAACCTACCATCTTAATTTCTCATCTGTGAGTGCCAGATACCCCTCTTCCCCTCCGCCCTATCTCCCAGGATGGTGGGAAGACCAAATGTGTAACACTTTGACAAGCATAAGCTTTTTATAAGCCTAAAAGTTGTCAGAATTATATATATATAGAGAGAGCAAAAATACACTTCTCTTTTAGTCATCCTGTAGTGTTTTCAGAGGAAAGCACTTGGCAGAGGGGACAATCATATGAGGATCTCTGGGAAGCCTTGAATCTGATTTTGCACAATGATATGTTTGAGGCCTCTTCAGCGCCAAGGAAGTTCTATTTTAAATAGTCTCCTGATCTGTGGCTTTTGTTATTTTAGGACTTGCCTTCCAAGTTATAATATACTACTATTTTTAAAACCTGAGAAATGTTTGCTCTTTCACCTGCCTGTTGGGTACCACAGGCAAAATATTAGCTACCTGTTTTCAAAGCTAAGTGGCACCTTGAAAACAAACAGCACAGCACTCTTTGTTCATGAAATGCGTATGGTGTTTCTCAATGAACTCTTCCTGGAGGAATACTGTGAAACCCGAAATGGTTTATTCATCCAATGCTGAGCTGTGCTGTCCATGAACTACAGTGTCAATGCACTTGACAGTGTATGTTGTGTTCTGTCTTTGCATGGCAAGTGAACACAAAGTTGCGTAGAGGAACAGAGCAGTCTGGAGGAAGGTCACTCATCTCTGGAAGCCCACATGGGTCTGATTAATGGTCTTACCGTTCATGAGCTGGATTCAAAGACTTCTTAAATTTTGCATACCAGAAATTTAAAGTAATTTGACTGGACTTTCTTATTGATTCTCAAACGAGGCCACAGAAGTTACAGATTCTGCCATTTCTTCCTGTTGTATCCCAAGTACCCAAAGAGATCCTGGAACATAGTAGGTACTCAATAAATCCTTATTGAATGAATGAATGAAACACACTCTTTTGGAATTTAGCCTTATATAATTTCAGACCAATTTAGTGTGGGATTTAGTAATATGCCCTTGCTTTGTGGACTGTAATAAAATGGACAGATTAAAATAATTTCTTTGCTTCAACAGTGACCTCAGGTTTTATTTATTCTAGCCAGCAGTCTGATGTGCTAAACAAAACGGTTTGAGTGTTTTCCCTTAAACTCAGAAAGGGGATTTATGAATGCTATTTCCATTTAGAGCAGGATGTTGATTGGGTAATTAATAACGTTCCATTTCTGACCCTATCTCTTTCCCCTTGCAAATCTGACACTTATTTGTCTGGAACGGCTCCCTCTGCAGAGCTCCTGAAATATTTGGGGCGAATCCACATTTCCAGGATAAATGATGTGACAAATGATAAGGCCTAGTTTAACATAATGGCTGTTATTCTTTTGGCTCACACAGTAATAGTGTTTGTTCCCTTGTACCTTCTTATCCTCAATTCTAGTAGAAGATTAGGCACGACGCGGAGGGGAAGATAGGCACGATGTACAGACATGAGGAGCATGGGCTCTGACATCCGTTGGAGGTCCAGGGTGCTTGTAGTTGTGTGAGCTTAGGCAAGTCAGTTCATTTTTCTATGCCTCTGTTTGCAAAATCAGAAGAATAAAAGCTATCTTTGGAATTGGGGGAAATAAATTGAATAATGCACACACACACACACACACACACACAGCTTAATGTTGGTACACGGTAGGTGCTTTGAAAGTACTTGTTATACATTATGAAAAATTAATGCTACTACTATTAATTTGTCACACTATTTCATGAGCCTAAAAGTTAAAAGTCTAGAGAAGTAATCCACAGACATCTTTACTAATTTGGAGTATTAAAGGATAGAGTGAGCATGAATAAAGTTGCATATTTGAATCACGACTTATTTTTAAAATGTCATTTATAGAACATTAGAGTATACTTGGTAACTTATTTCAGGAAGGCTTTAGCTTAATCAGTGCACAAAAGACAGGAGATTTTTAACTATCAAAGTACTAGTAGTTAAACATTCATTATATGTCTACTAATAGGCATCCATAATAATAAGTGTGTGCCCTGGGAGATGAGAAGGTAAATAAAACATGGCCCTGGCTTCAAGGAGCTCTCTGTGATGGGGGACAGAGGGAAATACATTTTTTTTCTGCGCTAAGTGTTTTCTCAGGGACACAATGCAGGCATACAGTGTGAGTCAAGGTTTGTATTTTAATTTTTAGAGAACTTTTAGAATATTTAGAGTTTGATGCCTTTTTAGAAAAGTACGTCTTTCTACTACTCTTCTCGGATCTGGTGCTTTCGATAATTCTAGTGGGGAGGGGTGTGTCAGGGAAGACTTGTATTTTATACAAATTCTGAATCGCCAAAGCATAGCTTGTAAAGTTTTACTAGTCTAGGAAAGGGAGAAATACCCTCCCATAGTTTTAAACCATCATTTAACTATCGGATTACAGATGGATACTAGTAATATACTTAATGCCACATCACAGTACATTGCAAGATGAAGTCTGAAGCCTTGAAACTAAGTGTTAAAAAATGTTGATTCATTCTTTAGTAGCAAAACCAGCTTCGGTTCATTGAGGACCTGCATGGTGCCAGATAGTATACTTTATATAAAAATTATTTTCTTTAATGCATATAACTACTCTTTGAAGTAGGTAAGAAACTAAGGCAGACTGAGATTAAAGTAATTTGCCCAAGACTCCCATAGATCGGTTTCAAACTGAAGTCTTTTGGATTCTAAAACTCTTGTTAGTTGTTACATACATGTAATGCATACAGTGATTATTTGCAATAGATCGGTATCAGGGGAAAAGGACTTAGTTTATGCGTTCTGTGAAGAAAGTGAAAATCCTAAGTTTAAAATGAAGTTAAATATACCTTAAAAAATCCCTTCACTCACCCAGAAAATACGGCATGCGTGACGTATGTGCACAGGCCCATGCAATAATTCTTATGCCACTGCAGTTTGTAATCCACTGAGCCACGTCCCAGAGTGGCAGGGTTTTTGAAAGAGATCTGGGTCATCAGACCTCTGCTTTCCTGAGGGTTTCTAGTGTGGAGGTGGGACTGGAAAATCCAAGCCTGCCTTTGCTTGTGTACAGGCTTGACACCATCCCATTGTGCTTTTAACACTAAGACTCCTTATCTTAACCCTTGTTAATAGGTTTACTGTTTTGGAGGTGACTAAATGAGATAGTACATATGGGAGTCTCTAATGCGGCACCCTGCCGGGCCACAGAAGATACTCAGTAAGTCAGCAGTAGGCTGCTGCTGACCTAGCTCGATCCATTCCACTGTCACCTCTCTGAGTAGCTTTCCTCTCTCAACCCCTTATCTGACTTCAGGTAGATTTTTGTGAATTAAATCATGAATAGTCAAGTTACTGCAAGATGGTGTCAGGTCATTTCAAGTAACGCCAGGTAGGGGGAGCCTCAGCACAGTACATCCTTCCTTTTAAACCAGTTCCAACACTTGCCTTTTGTGTCATGGAATTTGGCTGTTGTAAACAAACCTCTGATGTTTTCTCCCATTCTCGCCTGGAAATGTGAGGCTCAGGACTATATAACTGCAAAAGTGGTTTTTGCATAGGGAAATGACTCGGATCTCACAGGTGATTTTACTGGAAAGAACAGTGCAGGATCTCTTGTGTTTGGTTAATAAATGTCCACTTTACTTTGGTTATTCACAAGCATTATCTAGTGGGTGACCCCTTATTTATTTTACAGTGGCCTCATCACTATTTTTATTCCCCTCTTATTCCTTAGCCTGATTTATTTTCTTCATATCTCTGTGTGTATGTGTGTGTGTATGTGTGTGTGTGTGTGTGTGTATCATTTGTTCCCCCAACTAACATATGAACTCTCTAAGTGGCTACAATTTTGTTTATTTTATTACTATATTCTCAGTGTCTGGAACAACGCCTGGCATGGTAGTTACTCAAAAAAACTGTTGAATGAAGAATAAATAGAGTTTTCACTATTATTTAGACTGATACCCTTTGACTTAGTAAATAAATATAAGAATTATATATAAAAGGGTGACGTTTCTGAGTTTATTATGTCCTTTAGGAATTTCCCTGTTAACTAAGAGAAGTAATAAGGACTTAAAACTTTGACCACTGCCCTTCTCTAGTGATTACATGTGTAATCTCTTTCATAATTTAGTTCAGTAATCTTCCTACAATTTACATTGTATGTATAATATTCGGTCAGGATATGCTGATGAGTAAAATATGAGCAAACTAGGACTGTAGTAAAGGAAGTACTCTCATTTTACATTAGTGTGAAAGTTCTAGTACACACACACACACACACACAATTCAGGGCATCCGTGTATCTCAAATATTGCCTTTGCTTCACGAGTGCTGTGTAGGTGAGTGGGGCCCTGGCTGAGGAACAGAGCAGCTAAGTCCAACCATTTGTAGTGGACATTATCTTCAGGAAATACTGAAGGCTGAACTTTGAGAAAGCGGTCATCATCATTTTGAGCCTTTTCTTCCTGGAGCAAAAAAACGAGTGAATGAATGATTGAATAACTATTTTAAAAGCCATGTTTCTGACTAGTTATCAGGATTGTAGTTGCCAGTGTGAATGACAGTTTGTGGCAGGGGGCATGACGAGGTGTGAGGCTGCTGAGGATGAGGATTACTCTTTCCAGATTGGTTTCCAAATAGGAAGTAAGGTGTATTTTTCAGATTGATCCCTGAGGTCAGTGAGGTTTATCTGCCAAATCATTCCTTCATTCAGCAAGTATTTATCGGGTGCCCTCTGGCACCACACTCTGTGCAGGTGATACAGGAGTGGCCGGGACAGACCATGTTCCCACTCTCTCAGATTCTGTTCTAATCCAGTGTCCTTTGGGGCCTCGGGTATCTTAAAGAATGTGTGAAGGTGAAGGCCCTTTTGGATAAAGTCTAAGTCAGTCAGTCAATCAGCTTTACACACACACACACACACACATGCACAGACGTACCCAGCTGTGCATGGTGGGGGAGACCCACACTCACTGCATTTTGCCTACTATTTCCTGAGGTTCGGAAGACTTGTAGTTCAAGTTTGCCAGGTGGAGGACCCTCTTCTTTTGCCCCCAATCTCTTTGCTGCTCTCACCTCCCCTTTAGCACCTTATGATATCTTGGATAAGACTTCCTGTACTTTTCCTTTCAGATTTGATCACACGATAGAGCAGTAAACCTCTGGGAAAAGAGTCCAAGGGGTGCTCAGCAGGCCGGAGTCAGCAGCCAACCTGTCCTGTGGCTTTGAGGCAGTCACTGCTGCTCCTGAGTCTCTCTTTTTGCATCTGAGCAATGGAAGGGGTTGGATTTGAGTAACTGATTTGAGTAACAGTGATAGGTTAAGTGGACAGGGAAGGGAACAGAGCATCTGTGGGTACACTACAGTCTTGGTGCTCATTAGCTGGCTGATTTTGAGAAAATTACTTACTTTATCCAAGTCTTAATTCTTGTGAAAGGGGAAAAACAGCATGTATGTCATGGGATAGGTTTGAGAATTAAACTGAAAATGTATACACTGCCTAGGACAACAATGATAGCTGCTAGCAGCCTTATTATATCCAAACTAGAGGCCTGATGCACGAAAATTCATGCACTTGTGTGTGTGTGTGGGGGGGGGGGGAGTCCCTCAGCTGGCCTGCTCCCTCTCACAGTCCGGGAGCCCTCAGGAGATGGCTTAAACTGCAGTCTGGCCTCCCTCTATAGGAGGTGACCGGACAATCAGGGGAAGGCACCACCCCCTTTACCCCTTTGCTGCTGCTGCCTCTGTGGGAGGCGACCAGGCGGATCAGGGGAAGACAACGCCCCCATCATGTCATAGCAGCTGCCACTCCCAGCCACCACGGCTTGCCTGAGCCTCGGACTGGTCCTCACAGCAGCAGCCGCTACAGCATTGTCTGGAAGGATGTCCAGAAGACGTCTGGTCTAATTGGCATATTACCCTTTTATTAGTATAGATTGTCCTTCAGGGGAATGCAGTCAATCAATAAACTGTTTATTGAGGACCTGGCATAGACTGCTCCTAAGATTACATTCCTGTGGTGCTAACCCAGCTACCAGGCAATGGTATAGGACAGTAGTGAAGGAATTCACTCTGTGTCAGGCCTGCTTGAATTCCCTGGCTCTCCACACACTAGCTGGTGACCTTAAGCCCTTTGACCTTTATTCAGTTTCCATTTCTGAAAGGTGGGATAATGATATCCCAGAACCAAGTCACAACCAGGAGGCTGCTAGGGGATTGAAACAACACTGTGTGGGTAAAGCCTTTAGCACAGTGGCTGGCACTCTTGTTTAATTAGGCTGGTTCAATATTGCTAGTATTAATTATTGATTAGCTTCACCTAACCTCCCCCTCTGTATCCAGGGCTAGGTTGGGTCTAAGAAAGCTTCCTCCTGGAGTTCATTCAGGCCCAGCTGTGTTTAGCCTCTCACTTACCTGGGCTGAAGTAATAAAATTGAAGACCCTTGATTGAAAGTGGGCCTTACGTGTTGCCTGGAGAATATTTACTGTTCCTGCGCATAACTGTAGTTACCACGGAATACTAGTTTACTGTAGTGAAAGATGGATGCTAATTCTTCTCTGTGTGCTTTCTTTTAGTATCCCAACCCCATGGACAAAAATGTCATCTCGGTAAACACCGTGGAGGAAAAAAGAGGTAAGTTCTTCAAATTTATCTCACTTCAGTGATAATCATTAAGTGATCCTGATTTTTGTAAAGATGTGTGTTTGTGGTGTGTGTGTGTCTTGTTATATTTTAAATAGGCATAGTTCTGTATTTGAGGTGACTGAAAGAAGAGAGCACTTATAGAGGTAGAAGGCTTGTCTACTATGCTCTTGCCACTTTCTCAGTTAATAATTCATTGATGACAATTATAACAGCTAATGTTTTTGAGCACTTAATATGTACCAGCTACATTTTCATTTATTAACTCATTTAATGTTCAAAACAATGTATAGGGTAAATATTATGGTTACTTCTATTTAATGAATGAAGAAACCAGTGTGAGAGAGAAATAACTTGTCCAAGGTTGTGTGATTATATCCTCTAAATATTCATTTCTCATTTTAGAGATGATAAATGGTTAATAGCATGTGTGTGAGATGTGACTATAAGGTAATTCAATTGTAGGACCATAACTATATTTACTATGTTTCAGTATTGACCAGAGCAAGTGATGATAAATTATGCTTGTGTGGTCTGTTGTTGTCAATAAAGTTTTATTGGTACTTAGCTATGCCTTTTTGTTTATATTTTATCTATGGCTGCTTCCTGGTGACAACTCCAGAGTTGAATTTTTGCAATAGAGACTATAAGGTTCACAAAACCTAAAATATTTACCACCTGGCCCTTTATAGAAAATGTTTACTGACCCTGGATTAGAATGTAAGTCTTTTCTCTGTGGAAAGCATTTTCTCTCCTGTGGAAGCATTTTCTCTCTGGGTATTTGAACTTGAGACCTGGGCACTGCAGGGAACTATAATGATGGGCACAATCCATGTCTAAACCTTTGGAGTCACCCAGCCCCCGGGCAGAGTACACATATGAGATGCTATTTTTCATTATGTGACATTGAGGCCTCTGTGCTCGGTGAACAGGAAACTGTCTTTTGCTTGTGAGGTTATTTTCTGCACTTCCACAGCTCTTATAAATACATTTAAGAAACCACCCACATTTTCTCAAATACCTGCACTCAGTGTGGGAGGAACTTGTTATTTGGCAAGTCCTGATTTTGTTACTATAACCTCACTTCTTGGAGGCTCCGTCTCTTCAACCATTCAATGGGAAAATAATAAACCTGCTTTTAGGTTGTTGTGAAGATCAGATGAGAGAGCAATGTGCATATTCCAGAGTGCTATAGGAACATTGGTTATAATTTCCACCATCGACCAGAGCATCTTTGCCTGTAGGAGTGGCCAATCCATTTCAGCATGTGTGCTGCAGACATGGGATGAGATGGCAGGAGGAGTGCCGATCGGTGGAGAAGACAGACCAGTCTCTTACCCTGTCAGCAGCTTCCAGTCAGAAGCTTGTTTGCCCCAAGGTTCAGGGCTCCTGTGACCAGAGCTGTGAGCAACCTTGTAGGAGTGTGGCCTAGTCACAGGAATTCACAGCGCAAATGACAATGCTTCGAAGTTTATCTTTTTCTCTAACTTTTTCTGAACTCACATTTATTGAGTGGTTTCTTTTTTGTGTTGTGTGTGTGTGTGTGTGTGTTTACATTCCTGGTGTTATTCTGGAAACGTCCTTCCAAAACAATAGTTCCAGCTTTGGGGAGTCTGCTTCCCTATGCGAAAAGAATGCCTAATATAATTAATTGTAAGTTTAAGTTTTGTAGCCAGAAATCTGGATTTGAAAACATGTTTGGGGCAGAAGATGGAAGAATCAGATTCTCCATTTTTTTTTCTTTTTTCTTTTAGTAAAACATTCTCTTTGTTGGAGTTGAGCAGGAGGCTCACTGACCATTGTCATTGGTAGTTCACAGCAGTGAACAATTTGTGATCTTTTATCCTTGATTTTAGAATGCGCACTTGTGAGTAGCTGTTTACACATATTCCTTGATCACAGATAAGTGTATTTGGAATTATTTGGCCCGGAAAAGTGGTCAGAGACCCTAAGTTTTGAATTAAATGCTTTTTGTTTTTTGTTTTTAGGAATTTTACAGATAGGAAATGGAGATTGACATTCAAAGTTTTATTGACCATAGACAAGCATACATTTCCTTAAATACCCTTTTGAGTGTAAAATTTTTCTATTTCTAGATGTGTCAACAGGGATCATCTATAGAAAGAGGATTGCGATCTGTCGGAATGTGGTTCCAGAAATTTTAAGGAAGGTAAATTCATTTCAAAATTTTAGCAGCTTTGGTATAACATTGGGTAATTTTCTAGTCATGAAAAGAGCATTTTCTGATGGAAAGCAGCATTAGAACCTTCCCAGTTTTCCTGCCTCATAGCCCTTAAGAGAAATAAAGGTCTGTTATATCCAGCCTCAGTTTTTACCTCCTTCTTTTCATGAATCCCTGAACGTCCACTGCCTAGAGCCATTTTCAGTGCCCCAGAAACCAGCCTGAGGTCAGACATGAAAAGTAATGCTTTTTTTAAAAGATTTTTTATTGGTTTCCCTGGAGAAAGGAAGGGAGAGGAAGGGAGAGAGAAACACCAACATGAGAGCAAAACATTGATCAGCTGCCTGCTGCATGCTCCCTACAGGAGATCGAGATTGCAGCCTGGAATCTAACCAGCCACCTTTCAATGAATGGGATGACAGCCAACCAACCGAGCCACAGCAGCCAGGGCCAACCTCAGTTCTGGCAGATGCCACTGGAGATAGTTGTTTTCCTGTCTGGTTTTGTCGCTCTATTTTGTGGATGACTCTTAGTGGACATAGAGCTAGTCTGCACTTATTTTAAAGATACCGTGGACGTTTGACCTCAAGTGACCATCTTTCCTTATCCATTGTTAGACTCTTAAGTAAGAATGATCAGAGGTGGCAGATGGTAGATATTTTGTCAGAGCTTTAGTAGGGGAGGCAAAAGCTTCAGTTTCTGTTTCACTCTCAGGGAGGACTGTTATTTCAGAAAGTAGAATGCTCTCGTCTGCTCTCCGTAAGCCTTTTTCTGTATAAGTGATGGTATTGATGATGAAATCTTCATGATAGCAAATTGTTTTCTCTCTTTGAAATCCTTCAGCACACTGGTGATTGTTGGAAAAAACGGTTAGTTGAAATTTTAAATCACATTGCTCAAACGGTAGAGAAATTAGTGACAAGAGCTTTTTTTAGAATCATTAGGAAATACGAGGAGAGCATCCTGATTCACAGTTTTAAAAATGCCTCAGATGGTTGTTTCAGCCTGGAAGGGATTCTGTGTGTGACGCGGAGTCCAGCTGGGCTCCTGCCCACAAGCTTGGAAATAACATTGCTGCGCCGTCTGCACGAAAAATGGTGGCTTCTGCCACTTCTGTCACATTCTCTAGTGGGAAGAAAGGTGATATGACAATGAAAATGAGCTTGCTTTTACTTTCCAGGTGGTAAAATGTATGGCAACGTGTGCAGCAAATTCTTACTGGCTTTTTCCGGCAAGTGCATGTCCTGCCTGCCTTCGACCTATATGCATACTTTGAATCTATTATTTAAAACAGCATTCAACTTTGTGTTGTAGTCAATTCTTAAATAATTTAAGGACACCTCTGACTTGTACCGTTCTGCCTTTGCAGTTTTCCATGTCTCCTCACCTAGGAAAGCATACATTTCTAGGTATAGACAGAGTTTAAAATGAAGAAAATATTTTACCTGATATCGTCCTGCCCATGAGCCCATAGTGGGCCCAGTTAGAATCCGTCAATTTAAGAAGGCCATAAGCAGCCCTAGAGGAGATGCGAAGGAGGCTGATAATTTGCTTAGTGCTTAGCAGTTAGGGAAATCAGGCCAAGAACTGAATGGCCTACATAAATCCCGGGCCATTTGCACGTCCTCACCAGCACTTAGTAAGGTCATAGTATGTTTGATTATCAAGGAGTTACAGCCACATATTAGGATCATTTCTCCTCTTAATTATCCAAGACTGAAAGCACTTCTGGGTGCAGTCTTTATGTAGCCTGCTCTTCCAAAATATTGAGAAAGCTGTCTTCCCTCTGTTGGACAGGTGAGCATTTTAAAGATACCCAATATCCAGTTAGAAGAGGAATCCTGGCTCAATCCCCAGAAAAGAAACATGGCTATCCAGAGTCACTGCCTTACATGGACACAGTATGCATCCATGAATGAAGAGTCTGTCTTCCGGGAAAGTATGGAAAATCCAAATTGGTAAGATCACCTCTGTATGTGTTGTGCGTGTGTAGGTTGGGTGCAGGGATGTACAAATGAGCACATGTATTAAAAAGCTATAATGTATACTTGTAACCTATATGATCTCATTAACCAATGTCACCCCAATAAATTTAATAAAAAGCACCTATGATTTCATACTTAATAACCTCTGTTTACTTCTCACTTTAATTACACATTATTAATTTTTAATCACATAGGTAATTAATGAGTAGATTTCCTTATGGAGGGAAAACGATAGAGCTCACCTCCTTTCTGGCCACCCTGTTCAATCCTGGTGTCTTTTGCCTTCTCCAGAGGCAATGAGTGTCATCACTGAGCTGAGTATTTTTCTAGACTTTTAAGAGATACCTCTAGCCGTGTACTCACAAAGCCTGCATAGTATGGTTTCATGTATTTGCTTTTACATACATGCTTTCATTCTGTGTGAACCACTGTGCCCTTATCTTTTTTGCTTAATAGAATGTTTCTAAACTTTATCCATAACATATAAATATATATATATATTTATATATGCCATATTCCTTTGAACTGTTGCATCATCTTCCACCTTATGATGACACTATATTCTACTATATTCTATTTAGCTTTTTACTTTTTGGCAGATGTTCTGGTGGTTTCCAGTTTTTTTTTTTTTATCATAAACAGTATTGCAATATTGGTAAGACATGTGATCCTCATAAGTGCCATATGTGAATGTTTCTCTAAAGGAGAAATTTTAATTCTCAGGTTTATTAAGGTATTATTTACATATAATAAAATGTATTCTTGTGGTTAGAGTGTTGGCCTCTGGACTGAAGGGTTGTGGGGTTTGATTCCCAGTCAAAAGCATGCACCTTGGTTGCAGGTTCATTCCCTAGCCTTGGTCAGGGCATGTGTGGGAAGCAACCAATTGATGTTTCCTCTCTCTCTCTCTCTCTCTCTCTCTCTCTCTCTCTCTCTCTCTCTC